>APFE030103397.1:0-69185 GCA_000404065.3 Pinus taeda | reverse complement strand
GTAACAAGCTTGGACATATAGCCAAAGAATGCAGGAACAAAGTATGGGCACCATATCAAAAGGAGAAAATGACATCATCACGCTTGAAGATATGGAGGAAGAAGGAAGTACAGTCAGAGAAAGGTAACACAGCACATCATACGGACATACCAGAATCAGAGGGAGCTGAAGGTACAAAACTTTAGTGTCCTGAATCTCATATGCAAATTCCTTAAAGGGAAGTTGCATATATACGCGAGTTGGATACTGCACAATCGCGTATATGAGTATTTGAAGGAAGGCAGTAGGCAAAGTGGAGTTGGAGATGAATCTGGCAGAACTGGGCATCTGACTCTCTGTGGCACAATGGTGGACTGTATTTCAGCCCTAATCAGAGGTATGCAGAAGTGTCGAAGTAATAGTGCGTGGGTACGCAGAGTAGAAGAAGGCGAGCTGCGCAGGTGCGCAGATCGGACAAAGGGTGACTGCGTGGGTACACAGAGCAGAAAAAAGGAGAACTGCGGGGCTACGCCGAGTAGCCGCGGTCCAGGTGCGTATTCTCAGTAAAGTACGCGGCGCGATAGTGTATTTGGGTGCGTACTATGCGCAATGCAGTAGAAGACTGTCTGCGTATGTACGCAGTGTAGCATGCGGGTGTACGCAGGAGAGCAGAAGCTGAAGTGCGTGGCTACGCAGAATAGATAAAGAAAAACTGCATACCTGTCTTAGGGCATTTATTTGCTAACTCTTCTTGTTGATATGTATGATCAGATCATTTGCTTTACCCGATAAAACTTGCGCGTGAGCTCCAACTATCCTGAGGGAAACTTCGGAGGAAACCAGCTACTAGATGGTTCGATTAGTCTTTCGCCCCTATACCCAAGTCAGACGAACGATTTGCACGTCAGTATCGCTATGAGCCTCCACCAGAGTTTCCTCTGGCTTCGTTACATTTGCACAGGTCCAGGGGGAGCATATGTTCTTAATGCATTGTTGGCATTATGGTCCTTGGTGATGATGCTTATTGCTGTGATATGGTTATGAGTTGTTCAAATGATTTTTGGGGTTACATAGTTGGTACTTAGATCAGATTTGTGGTGCTTACATGGTGATCTTCGTAAGGACAAGAAGAAGTACATTGCTTGAAGTCTCTTGATGATGAGTCTCTCACATGTTGTTATCACCATATGCATAAAGATCATATATTGCAGGACTGTTCTTGGCACATATATGGATGAGGACTGTTGGATGGATACATGGATGACTATTCAAAGATGCATTGATGATGAATTCTTACCTATATGATGATAGGTTGTTTCGTGCATATGTTGATTGATGCAGATCTTCCCTATTGATGATACTTGGTCCATGCATGGCTATGGTGTTTCTCACTTATGACAGAATGACTCTATGCAAAAGGATGTGGACATATCCTGATGATCCATGCACTAATTCAAGTTGCTGATGACATATGCTATGGAGCAGATCATACAATGTTGTTACTGATGTTTATCATGATCTTATTTAGGTGTCTTATCATCATTCGATATAAAGGTCATAACAAGACTCATGATGTAATAATGTGTCTCTATCTATTATAGTCATTTGATGAAATATTTCAGTCATATCAAGGTCATGTAATGACCTATCTTGGTTTCCCCACTATGCCTGGGATGAATGATGTAATGGTCTTGGTTTTCATTTTCTAGTATATCCCCACTTGGTTGGGTGATGGATGTATGTATTGAGTCTTTTGATGATAGGAAGGTCATTTATGATATATATAGAGTCATGTTCTTCTTGTAGAACATCTTTTGCAGACCTTTCGTACAGTCAGGGGAGCTTGAGTAGCACTATATAGCAGAACAAACATCTCAGCTTGTTCTCAGAAAGAGCTTATCAGATTGGAGCACCATGGCATATACAAAGGGGGAGTTCATTCAGAGACTTCAGCAGATCTGGTTTATAGTCACGGAGAGCATGTTCTTAGGGGGAGCATAACCCTTTGCCCTTGATGTCAAAGGGGGAGAATGATTCAGTGTTGTTGCCATCAAGTCCAAAGGGGGAGATTGTTGGCATTATGATGCATGTGTTGTACATGATGGAAACCCTCTCATACAAGATCATCTCACTTGTATACATTCAGAAGATATATCAGATGTGATAGAATGCATGGGTTACCGGACAACAAAAAGAGATCAAATGACAGTTCACAAGTAAGCTTTGCCATCAAGTCCAAAGGGGGAGATTGTTGGCATTATGATGCATGTGTTGTACTTGATGGCAACCCTCTCATACAAGATCATCTCACTTGTATACATTCAGAAGATATATCAGATGTGATAGAATGCATGGGTTACCGGACAGCAAAAAGGGATCAAAAGACAGTTCACAAGTAAGCTTTGCCATCAAGTCCAAAGGGGGAGATTGTTGGCATTATGGCTAAAGTGTTGTCCTTGATGGCAACCTATTCAGGTGATGGACCACTGTACAACAGGACAGTAGCAGAGATTGATGATCAGCTATCAAATATTGGAGAAAATAAGAGGTACGCAGGTACACCTTACATAAGGTGTGTACACACAGGAAAGTGTTACATAAAGTGCGTACATACCCGCAGTTATCCAGTTCATGGGGTGCGTACCCCCAGTGCACTCACTTCAAGACAGTCAAGCGCCCACACGTGGGGTTTTCTCATGGTATTTAGCCGTTGGTATTGTGTTATCATGGTTTTGGCCCGTGGTGTTGTTTATTTTATTATTATTATTGAGCCCCATGATCCTTGATTTAAGGATGAGCTTGCCTATATAAAGATGAGGAGATCATTTGGCTTAATGTGTGCTTGGGTTGAATATCTTATGAAGCTAGATCTGAAGTTCTAGTGATGGGTTATGAGAGATGTCTAGATCTAAATAAGGCGAATCTACTGATGAATTGAGATTTCTTCGGTGCATGTTCAGATCTGTAGATCTGATTGTCTGGGTTACTCTTGAAGTCTTGAAATTATCTATACCCGGAGGTACGCAGGACCAGCGAAAGAAAAGTGCGGAGATACGCAAGAACAGAAGCATTGCAGGTGCGCAGATACGCAGGAGAAGAAGCACTACAGTTGCGGAGGGGCGCAGGAAGTTGATTGGACACAGAGCGCACGTACGCATGAAGACAGTGAGGCGCTGTGCACACATACGCAGGGAAGCAGTTGAATACAGTGCGTACTTATACGCAGCTGTTATATGGGTGAAGCTGCGTACCCCTCTTGAGATCTATTTAGCTGTACATGTCTATCATTGCTGTGATCTGGGTTTTGAAGTAATGTCTGATGTCTGATATCATGTTATGGTAACAGCAGTCTGAGAGGAGATTGATTAAATATTGATGGATAAATGGATCAGGTTCTTAATAGCTCATCTTTATGTGATCTGATTGACTAGATCTGGTTGATGAATCACTTGTATATATATATTGATCTAGTGCTTGGGTAATTCAGAAGGTTGTTTGATTATGAGCTTCAATGTGGTTATTGGGACCAGTATGAAAATTGGATGAAATATGGCCCTTTCAGATTATGTGTTGTGCTTCAGTGTATCCAGTGTGAAAATTGATGAAACGTGGTACCTGGAGGAGAGAAGGTTGTAGGTCAGCACCTACGTACTAGTATCTAAGCTAGTACAAGAGCTAAAGGAAATCTTTGGAGCATTGTAGCAGGTAGTAGCCTGCGTACTAGTAAATGGATCGGCTAGTACAAGAGCAAAGGGGGTTGTAGCTCCCGTACTGGTATAAGGCTGCACCAGTACAAAATATTGTAAAAGGATTTTCTTATTAAGAAGAAGATTGAGATGACTTGCAGCAGGTGGGTTTCTCCCGCATTGGGTTTCCACCTTATATCATGGTGTTCATGTGTGTGCTCTTTATGTGTGATGATCTATTCTGCTTACTGTTAATAAGGTTAATAATGTTCTGATGCATTTACTGAAGATAAGCTAACTGAATCATAAGATTACTGCATGTACGTTGGTTGCTTTTAACACAGTCGCGTATATACGCGGATATCCTTAACTGAAGTATCGTATATGAATCTGAGTATGAAAATGAAAAAGTTTTACTGATTTGATAATACTGATTCACCCCCCCCTCTCAGTATTATTTCCAACAGAACTTGGCCAAATGTGCCATTTTTGCAACAAATCTTAGATTTTCTATAATGGAGCGATGATATATCGAACCTTGAGTAGAGGTGCTCTGAGAGTCAGATTGATCGAATGTTTGACCTGAAAATGCAAGGGTACCCCTGTGGGTGAGGAGAAGATGTCCTTGTATTCTTCCATGGTTGTATCCACCTGCTTCTGCTTCGTGGAGGAACCCTTCCTAGGGTCCATGGATGTGGTTACCATTTCCCCTTACTTTGAGAGTGAATTAAAAAGAAAAAAAATTTCCCAGTGTGGGATATGATCTTACTGCATTTCTTAGCAGAGATTAAAGAGATGACGGTAGGTGGGGCTACCTTTGATATCCTATATAACTTACTACCCAAGGAAATAATAACAAATTGGGGTTTAGACTCATATACAACATATTTCTTCCACAAGTATGGTTTTCCTAATAATACATCCCAAACTTCTAGAGGAGAAACATCACACAGTACCTCATCCATGAAGGTTTTGATGTTATAGGGAAGGCAACATTGTTGGCTGACGCAAAGATCTCGTCCTTGGTGAAACCACCTGATGGTATACGGCTACAGATGTGTTGTAGTCAGTAGGCCTATCTGCTTCATGACCTCTGCTAAAATAAGGTTCTTCTGGCTCCCACTATCGACAATGAACTGCAGCAGAGAACCCTTCACCCACATTTGTGAGTGGAATGGGAATTTCCCCTCCTCTAGATCTTCAGGCTTAATATTCTGGATATTGGTGGTGGCCACAGTTGCATTGGGCTCTGCGTCAATGATATGATTCCCTTTTTCATTCCACTTGTCAGCTTCTAAGTCAGAGTCAGAACATGTGGCTCACTCAGAAGCCTTCAGCTTAGCCACAAGTGACTGCTTGGCCTGACACTCACTTGTGTTGTGAGTGGAGCTCTTATGGAACTCACACCACTTTCACATGTCCTTCTTTGTCATTGTGGTGTTGTGCTTTAATTTCAGCTTCGGTGGGTTATCATGGGTCACCCCACCTTAGCTTTTCCCTTTTCTTTGAAGTTTGGGGGCGCCTTTCCCTTGCTTTGGATTCGCAGATCCAAAGTCTCATTTTTTCTGTTTAAACTTCTGCTCAATCTTGACAGCGTATCGGTATGTCGTGCAACAAGGAGATGTCCAAGAACTCCATCTCATCGTGGATGTACCTGTGTAGGAAGTCATGGTACTTAAGTACTAAATGTTTCTCAGAATCCTGGATACCCAATTTTGTGTGAATGATATGAAAAACATTGGCAAACTTCAGCATGTCTTGGTCCCTTCCATGTTGCAGCATGGTCCACTTTATGTTTTTATCCTCATAGCTCCTGATAGAGTAGTACTGCTCTTTGATGGCATCCTAGAATGAATTCCAAGTAGGTGTAGCCAAAAATAGTGAGGGTATACTTTCTTCCTTATTCTCACAATAGGTTTCCCGCTAGTCCTTGACTTGGGGGGTGGCTATGAGAAGTGAAAAAGTAATAGTTTCCTAGATTGAAAAATCATGAACAGAAAAATATCCTTCTAGAAGATTTAACCATTTATCTATGGTGTCTGCATCTATTTGACCTTCAAATATGGGGATGCCAAATTTAACTTGTACCTTAAAGGATGTGGCACTTCCATAGTAGCTGCTAGAAAGAGATGTGTCGCCCTTGGGTATCCACTGAAGGATCTGGGAGAAGTTGTCCATCATCGCATTCCTTTTTCACTTGAGGGCTTCTTCGAACAATATTTTGAAAGGATCTCCTGCCCCTTCATCTTTCTTCTCTTCTACCATGAGAGGTCGTTGGGATTTGCAAGGTTGGTCTTGCAAAGGTTCAACCAGTTCGATCCCTAACTTCTTATATCCCGATCTCAATGGGGACATGCAAAGAAAAATAGAGAAAGAGAAAAACACTCTCATACCACTGATATGAACTTAAATAGGAATGCAACAAATTACAAATATAACCATAAATATAGAGATGCAACAAAAATAACACTTCTTTTCATTAATATCAAATACTAAAATATGCTTACAAATAGAATGGACATAAGTCTAGCTCGAGTGGTGGTAGCTTATCTCTGAGAAGAGATGTGGTGGATACATGCCTTTGAACTGTGTTATAATGAGGCTTGGAGGCCTATTTATTATTGAGAAATGATGGAAAACCCTAAAGATCCAAAAACCTAACCCTAGGAGATGAAGTGCCAAAATTGTGGGCCCCGTTTGGGTAAATTGATACATCAACTTCACGAGGTCATAAATTTGGCATACGATCTTTGTTTGACATGCATAATACCTCATTAGAAATATCTATCTGGGGACTACAGCTTCCACATCAGTCAAGGACCACTACTAGCCTTGGTTTTCCTAAAACAACATCATTTAGGGCCTCAAAATGGCTCCAGAAGTTCAGGACCCGAAAAACTGCCAAAAATAGTAAATTGTGCTACAATTAAGGAAACTAAGAAACTGAAAGAGACAGTGGTGGGTGGTGACCAACATCCACCTAGATCAATAGAGAATCCAAGATAGGAATTAGACTGGCACTGTTTGAGTATTGGACAAGTATCCAAGATAATATTGGTTAAATAAGATCATTATTCTTTGAGGATTAGGAATTCAAGATAAGAATAGTCCTAAAAGGACATACCTAGTGAACGTCTAGATGGGTTATGTACCTTAAGAGCTAGTGTGGTGTCTCACATAAAGCCTTCCAGCATTTTGCTCTGATATAAGTAGAGCTAGTAAGTTAATTCCTTACCATGTTGACGATGTCGGTTATGACGTTGATACTTAAAGTTGGCTTATCGATCTAAGTCTTATTATGAGAAATCTTCAATTTGAGAAAAATACTTGTACTAGTTGTACAATTATGGATACCTCACTAGTTAAGAGGGACTATTGGAAATGTAACTAGTTTCAGCCTTCATAATTGTCATTGTACTCATGTCATTATGTATAGCTTATGTAACAAGAAAAATAAGAAAGAAACTTTATTATTTTCAAATATGGGTTTCATGCTTCTTTTGATTGGTCAACTAGGTTAAACATGTTTTTCATGTTTCTATGGTTTTCCATGTCACAAGAATATTTTTCATGAGTCAAGAGAGTCATATAATTTGAATAAACCCCATTTGCCCAAGTTGTAACATGAAAAAGAATTTATTTTTGTGTCTAGAAAGTCAAAAAGACCTCCAAGACCAAGTTGACCCTTACTATGAGAAGTCGGCCTAGAAGAGGCTATTCAAGCTCATGAAAAGCATATATATAGAAGGAGCTTTGACCTCATTAACACATAATTTTGATCTAAAGCAAGAAAGAAGAAATAACAAGAGCGAAAGACAAGGAAGCAAGAACAAATGCCAAGGAAGCAAGAAGAAGTCAAATAAAAAAAAACAAAATTATGATTTTGTGCTTGGATTATCTCACACGTACGAAACATATGGTTTTCAAAGTTGTTGCAAGGTCAAAATTTGCATGCCAAAGTTGTAAACCTGATTTGAGGGTCGAAACCTTGATTGGAGCATACCTTGAAGGAGTTGACTTTGATTGACTTTGGAAGACCTTGTCATGTCTTGAAGGAGATCATTTGAAAGGGCTGACATGGTGCTTGAAGGAAGGTTTGACTTTGATATTTAGGTATTGGTTTTCTCATTTGATCGAATTCTATAAGAAGAGAATAGATCATTTCTCAATTTTCCCCTTGGAGGGGTTTTTCTCTAGCTTGGAGCCTACTTATTGTGTCTATTGTCTTTATTGTCTTTAGATAAACAATGATATCTCCATACCAAGGGTCGAGTGAAGAGATGAGGAATGAATGTTCGTCGAGAAAACTTTCCTCATAAACAGTATCCTCTCCACAAGGCATCTCGGAAATAAGCTCGGCAAAAACCATAGATTTCTTAGATTTAGTGGACAAGAACTCGAGATCAAATTCTTATAGAATAACTATCCATCAATTATATTTGCCCCCAATCACTCGCCTACTGAGGACAAACTGAAATGGGTTGACCGCTACTAAGACAAAGGTTTTGCATAGCTAAATATAATGGCGGAGCCACTGGATAGCATGGACAGTTGCCAAGGCCAACTTCTCAACCGGAGAGTAGCGAAGCTCAGGACCTATCAAGCCTCGGCTCAAATAATAAATCACATGCTCTGTGAGAGCATCGTCTTCCTGAATGAGAACCATACCAATGGTTGATTCTGCTGCAGCAAGATATAAAAGGAAGTCCCTACCATAATCTGGTGGACTCAAAAGCGGGGTAGAGACTAATTCCTTTTTCAAAGCATCGAACAACCGCTGCGCAAAGTTGTCCCACACAAATGGAACTCCTTTCCGTAGCAAACGCATGAACTCTTTAGTGATCTCAGCATAGGTCACTATAAACCGTCTTAAGAAATTAGCCTTCCCTTGAAGACTTTGAAGTTTCCGAATTGAGGACGGGGGAGGCAACTGAACTATTGCCTCTATCTTGAAGGGATCAACCCTAATCCCTTCATTTGATACGATGAACACTAATAACCGACCGGACGTAACCGTGAAAACACCCTTGTTAGGATTCAACCGGATTTTATAAAAACAACATCGCTCAAAAACCAATTGAAGGTGACTAGGGTGATCAGTTCTCTTTCGAGAACGAGCAGCGAGATCGTCCAAGTATGCTTTGATGATATGTTTAATGTCATGGAAAGCATATGACATGGCCCACTGGAAAGTCGCTCCAACATTTCTAAGACCAAAAGGCATCTTTTTGTATGCAAAGGTACCCTAGGGACATATAAAAGTTGTCTTATGTTGATCTTTAGGATGGATAGAGATTTGATTATACCCAGAAAAACCGTCCATGAAGGAAAAAATCTCATTACCCGCACACTCATCAATAATCTGATCAATGAATGGCATGGGGTAATTATCTTTCGGACAAGCTTTATTTAGGTCTCTAAAGTCGATGCATACTTGGATTGTTCCTTTCTTTTTATCTACAGGGACTGGATTAGAAACCCAATCGGTAAGAGGAACAGGGTATATAAAACCCGCCTTGAGCAGCTTTTCTACTTCAGCTTTAATGGGTGCTGCTTTCCTAGGATTAACCGGTCGAGGCTTTTGATGAACCGGCTTGGTGTTTTCATATGTATTGATCTCATGTTGAACTATAGAAGGATCCATGCCAGGCATTTCTTCATAAGACCAAGTGAATACATCTCGAAATTCTTTGAAAAGGTCGGTGTAAATTTGAATCTCTTTAGGGGAACATTCAATTCCGATGAAGAGGTTCTCAATCACGTTAGGGTCCCTAGAAATGTTTATAGGTATCGTTTTTGAAATCACCGACATGTTACCTTCGGCACGGAAGTGTGTTGGATCCAAAGCGTTTGATGTTGTACAAACATCACTAGCAAGGAGCTCGGAGAACCTTGATTCCACTTCCTGCAATGGAGGAAGAAAATATGAAAAATGGTGTAAGTCTTCCCAAGTTCGATCTACACCCATCATTACTTCGAGGATTGCTTCATCAGAAGGTAAAACAGTATCTAAGCAGTCCAAGGCAGAGGTAGAATCAAGGGCCCAGGTCGGGGCCACATCACCATCTAGCTCTTCTTCAGAAAAAAGAGTAGAATGGTCGTCTACAGAGTTAACGATAGACTGATATCTAAGCTCAGTTGCAAACATAGGGAATGCCATTCCATTAACTTTTCCTTCATCTAATGTGGTCGTAGGTGAAGGCAAGGTCCAAGGGTCTAAAAAATAATGAGTTATGAAGAACTCTTCTCGAGGAGACTCCTTAGATGATGAAACGACATTGATTCTAGCGATAGGAGAGGGAAAATCAAAGGTACCCATCAATGAGGAATACATCCCAACTCCTAGATTCTCAGTAGGCAGGCGAGGGTTATCCACTAAAGGAATAGTAGAGTCAGAAGTTGCTAGAGGATCGATTGGACAATAATCCAATTGATCAACCTTAACGACTTTCCCTTCATGAGGAAAGCAAATGACATGAAACAGAGTCAAAACAACGGCATCCATTTCATATACCCAGTTCCTTCCTAAGAGGAGATTGTAGTCTAGGTTAGCATCAATGACTTCTACTTCAATATTGACGACCTTCCCCCCAACACATATAGGAAAGGTTGGGATAATCCCATGTGGCTTATGAGAATTTCCATCAAATGCAGTCAGGATGGTAGGTGAAGGAACAGCCGAAGGTGATCCAATAGCCTTCCAGCATGACATCGACATGACACACGTGGAAGATCCTTCATCAATAACGGTACAAAAAATGTTAATCTTCCAGTATTTATACTTTATTTGAAAAGCCATATGATGAGGGAATCGCTTTTTGACATTTAACATGTCGAAAGTGAGCACTAAATAATTAGTTGGATCAACTGCCCCAATTGTCGAAAGTAAAGCACTTCGTTGAGCCGGACATGACTGGAGAACCTCTAAAGCAGACATGGCGCATGGAATATGATCCAGATCCTCAACAATGGAGTAATTTTGGGTGGCCCTAGCGTTAGGATTAATAGTCGCACGCTTAGTGGAACCTTTCGGTATCTATGGTATAGTCTCAACAGGGGGTCGCTCAATATGAAGGTCGGTATTTATGGGAGTAGTTTTGTCCTTGGAAGTTTCGACTTCACCATAATCACATGACCGAGTAGCCACATGGACATTAGAACCCATCATGAAAACATTTGATGATTTTTCCCCTTCCTAGCTACCCCCTGAGGAGGTACCCAGATTTGAACTCGCGCCAGTAAGCAATTGTTGCCCTTGGGGAAAAGGGTTGGTTAACACAGCTTGAGAACTAGAAGCCCCTTGCTGCCCTAACAAAACGTAAGCATCCTGAATCTTTGGGAAGAGATGAGTTAAATGGTCTACACTTCAAAACTTGCATGGAAACTTGACTTTCTTTCTAGACTCATTTCTACCACCACCAGCATTATTGTCGGATATATTTTCATTAGCCTTCCCATCCTGGTTCTTTTTCTTACCTCGTCCTTTCTTTTTCCCATTGGAATTTTGATTTCCTTTAGGGTTATCAGATTGGACGGCATTAATCGAAAAGGGTTGGGAATCTGAAGGGTTAGACGATGTGACTTGGTTGTTAGGAGCAATTTCCAAAGACAACTGCTACAATTGGCTCAACAGATTCACAGCATTTTTGTCTACTGATCCAACAATACCATCTGCATGGGGACCTGGCTTCAACTTGGCTATATCAACCTTAGACCCAAGAGCATTTGGCAAGTATTTTTGTAGGATCCCAGACTGAGAGTAGATCAATTCTAATTGTTGGGCCCTAAAAATAGCTTGCTCCTCATAATAAACTCCAGACATGGAGACATCCTTAGAGATTTTCGGTTGTAAAGATTTCAAAAACCATTCGAGACGGTATTCCAGAGGAATTTCAGCTTTAATGAGCCTCTTTCTTTGTCTCCATCCCTGAATATGATAAGAAATGTGAGTTGTCGTGTCCTGACGAAAATTGGTCAGAAGTTCAGTTCTGGCATCATAACAGACAGGCAACTGGAAATGATTTAAGAAAATATTATCTAAGGCGGCGAAAGATGTAAAGCTGCCCCCTAGAAACTCTATATACCATTTGGCCACTACCAGTCAAGGTGCATTGAAAAAGTCTCAACCTAATTGAGTCATCAATAAGGGAGTTTGATGAGCACCACAAATGGAATGTGGTTACATGGTCGCCTAGGTCTTCACCGCTCTTCCCTTCAAATTTTGGAATGTCCAAAGGGAGTTTGGTTGGGACCGGAGGCCAGGCCGGATTGTATTTGATTGGATCGTTTACTAATTTTGTGAGATCTAGCAAGTTCAAAGTTTCCAGAAACGGAAGCCTAGGAGGACCTTGGGGATTCCACCCAGACTGGGTGGGGCTCCCAAATTTTTGAAAAGATTGGCCTGGATTTTGGAAGGCACCAGGCTGCCCGAAGTAACCAGCAGAACTAGCTGAACCAAAAGGCAAGCCTTGTGATCCAGTAAAATTTGGAGTTTGACCAACTCTGGCCGCAAAACCTCCATAACCGACGAAGCTTCCTCCTAAAGGATTATAAGGAGTTGATAACCCCTGATAAGGATTCCAAGTAGAAGCTAAAGGAGGAATAATTTGAAATGAACTAACTATGGAGTACGACCTATTCCCTTGTTGGCCGAAAAACAGATTCCCAGTTCCCATGCCACTAACCGCAGGGTTAGTCCAACCTTGAAAAGGATTGGTACCTTGTCCTAAATAAGAGAAAGGTATAGATCTAATTGTTGGGTTGGAATGTGGTATATGACTACTTCCAAAAGGAAAACCTTGGAATGAAGCCAATCCACCCATCATGGATGTGGCGGCACTAAACAGAACTAACGGAATACCCTGTGAATGGGTGCCAAATGGGAAGAATCCAGAACTAAAAGCATTGGTTTGGGAATTTCCAATCATGGAAGGAATGGAGGTAGACCCAAATAAATATGTGCTAGCAAAAGACCCAAACAAAGAAGCAGAGGAGATGGAAATCGTTCCTCCCCCTTGTATTAATGTTGGAGTTTGCATAGTTGTATCACTTGTAGTAGAAGCCATGCTTCCAGTAGTGGTCATCGATGGTAAGTGCGTAATGTGACCTGGACTTGATGTTCTATACGTCAGAGTCCCAATGTATCGTAATACTTCTATATAACTAGAAGATAGGGGAGAATTCAGAGCCACTGATGACTCTAGGAGTTCTTCTACCTCTACGTTATCTTCCACCCGAAAGAGGACTCGAGAAAGAATTGGAGTGTTCCTCTCTTGTTCTATGGAAGTACTAGGCCTATCTAGAACACTAATACCCCTGAGAGGAGGATCAATCCCCAATGCGTCAGCTGCCACAGGATGAAACTCACCGACAGTATTACCTTTGCGCCTTCTAGGAGAAGGCTCTAAACTTGGTGGTGAAAGACCACGAAGTCTTCGAGACCGTATAGGTGATCGGTCAGCCACTTTGAATTTTTTATTAAGATCTAACTAAAGACTCAAAAAATTGAAAGCTAGGCCGACTAAGAGCATAAAGCACACAGTATAAAGTCCCTAAAAGATATCAGCCAGTCAAACTACTTCCAAGTATTTCCGCTCCGGGTGATTAGGACTAGACACCAAAATACAAGAAAGTGAAGTAAGGGGCCTTCCAAAGATATTCTGGGAAAATGACGGCCCAGTCCTATCAGCGAAGGTATCATAGGAAGTTACGCTGACCTCCTAACAATAGCCTGCGCCAGTGGAAGCCCCCAAGCTTCACAAGGGTGCCCTCCAGTAGTACCGTTTAGAGTGATACAACGTCGACCTCAAGTGCCACGGGATTCCCCTCCACAGCCACCTGTGTAGATCCCTAGGAGTAGCAACTAAGGGTGCCAACTCGTTTCAGAAGCCAGGCGGAACAGTCGTGAGGTAAGATCAGACAAGTAGGAGAGGGGGTACCTCTCTTCCTTGTCTTCAAAAACCCTCGTGCTTAACTCCCAGATCCGGAGCTTTCCTGGTCTTCCTAACTCTATTGGATTTTCACTCACTATTCAGACTCCTATGTTTGACAGTTTAAATGGCCTTAGAGAGTTATCTCTCCACTCGCCTAATCCAAGTCCCTAAAATATCCTAAAACTTGTTGGTGTGTCTAACTTGACAATTATAAAAAGTTCTAGTATATTTTAATTAGCGCTTGTTTTTAAATGGGCTGTTATTTAAGTCAAGGGATAAGCAGAAGTGAAACTAGTGGTGTTTTGACGTAAAAGAAATTAATAAAAACCAAATTACATGCAAATGCACTTGTTTTCGTTTTTCGATGAAAGAAATTTCTACAAGATTCAGAGGAACTTCAAAGAAAGTAACAAATTTTTCTTTTATTTTCTTTTACTCAATCTTCACACTCACAAAAGTTAACAAAACCATGGATGCCTATAAAGATGCACAAATTAATCCTAATGAAACAGGTACATGCTGATGCAAAACTCAAAACTACTCTTAAATCAAGAAATGAAAGTTACTTGTTTATCAATTTTTAATTTTCCACTTAAAATGTTTAGATAGAATATAAGTTGTTGATGCTTATTTCATCCAAACACTAAAAGAAAGTTTCAATACAAACAAAAATGCACTTTCAGTCATAAAAAGGAAAACTAAATCAAAACAAAGTTCGAGAAAGCAAAACAAAGTTTCAAGAAGTTTCCTTCAAAAGAAAAACAAAAATGACTTTTCAAAAGTGCTCTAAACAAGTGTGAAACTTTATGATCGAAGAATAGGAAATGAAACACTTTGCGAGTTTGCAACACAAAACAAGTGAGAACTCAACAAAAAGGTGTTTCAAAATGCTCTTAACAATCAACAAGCAGCAACAAGAGCTTGGCAATAAAGACCAAAAGATTAAAAAGAAAACTTTCAAGAAAGTGTAAACCAACAACTTTCGGAAAGCAAGAAAAGTAGATGGTCATAAAGATATCGTTTCAACATGCAAACCACCAAAACAAAACTTGACACAAAGATTGAGATCAACCTTTCTGCCCTAAAGACACAGAGCAACCAAGATTCCTAACAAGAAATCTTGCATGTTTAAGCAAAAATGATGAAGTTTGCAAGAAAAACAAATAAGACCAACCTTTTCACAATCAGAGAGAATTTGAAATCAGATATTTGTTGTAAAACTAAAGGCTGTCACAGAAAGGTAGTTGTTCAGGATTGAATCAGACCAGCAAGCAGGCCTTCAAAAACAAAAAGATTTTAAAAATCTTGAAAATTATAAGATATACGCAACTATGTTTGTGCACAGCTGCGTGTATACGCGACAAAGCTTAAGGAAACATGCGTATATGTCGGTTTACTTAAGGAAAGATGCATATATACGCCTCTATCAACAGAAAAAACAACGTATATAAAAGGTTCCAAGAAAAATAAAAAACAATCTGAAGAAACTTAACAAACTTGCAATTCAAGGACAGACCAGACAGTAACAGAAAGCAAACAAACAGCTGAGCCCTGATTGGCTTGAATACACCCAAACTAGGAACAACAATACTATTGTCCCTAGTGGAGTCGCCAATTCTGTTAGGGAATAAATTCCCCTAGGGTCTTGGGTTGATACCCTAGTAGACTGGAGGTTGTCTATACAGAGAAACACACATTCCATACAGCCATAATGCTAATATAAGCAAACTCTACGATAAGGGGCGTACCTGAGGTCCTACGTTTGAGAAGATCCTTCCAGGGTCCAAACCCTTCTTGGAGTTCCTTTTGCTCCTTCAACCTGCAAAACAATCAATTCTAGAAAGTACAGTAGTATATGGACTAAACATCGTAAGAAACCATCTTCATATTATAATGAAAGGGAGTTAGTTATGCAATTAAACAACCATTCACATATGAATCATAACATGAATATCATAAACATGAAGAAGATTTATATCAGGAACAAAGACATGTGTTTCTTTTATTATAGACAAATAAAGTACAGAAAGGAATAATTTCACCTGGTTCGTCCTTTCACAGGCTCCAAGCATAACCGTCTTCCAGATTCGTCCAGTCTCAAGCCTTTAACAAACTCCTTCCATGACTTACTCCATGATAGCTCAAGTAGTAGATAGACATCAACACACACAAGGAAACAAAGGTTTCCTGTAAAATGGGGGAAGTGCAGGAGGCACTAGGATCTTCAGACCTGGTCACGGAAATCTCAACATAATAATATTTCTCTCTTTTCTCTCCTCCCTTAGGCCTTCCTATTCAAGCCTTTTATACTTCTCCCAAAGTAGTTTTTTAGTTGGGAATTCGTTGGGAACAGTTGGGCCACAGGCACTAACAGGTAATCAATAGGTGAAACCCATGATCTCTGCCCGAAATTAAGGAGATTTATTTTTTTTAAGTGTTTTAGACATATACGTTGGTTGGGTATACATAGACCCGCGTATACACGCGTTTAACTGAGGGCAATGTCGCGTATAGGGAATAAAACATTGTTTTTTAAATTTTGGACGAGGTCTAGAAGGAGGGGTTTCCCTAGGCCATGAGTGCAACATCACAAACCTCAAGAGTGATATTTGGAGCTATAACAATCTCCAGCCTTGATCCTCCCTTATTGTGTGGGATTCGATCTATTGTTTGAATTTCCCCTCTTATTTTGTTGTTGTTGATTAGTATTTTGTTACAAATTGGGTTGTGTGCTTCCTTTTCTTTTGAGTTGTTGTATTGGATATCCTTCAAGCCTTTCACAAACTTGAATTTTCTCATTAAGTTTTTTATTAGATTTTCTTTAATCTTCTTACCTTCTTCAAATTGCAGGAGTAGAGATTTAATAGCTTTAGCTTTGTCTTTAATCAACAATTCTGTCTAAGTTTTATTTTTCTTTCTCATCCTTTGTATCTCATCAAGAGATCTCCTTCTAAATCAACTTCAACCTCTTCTTCATCAAAATTAATAGCTTCTACTTCCATAAATTATTTTAATATTTCATAATCTCTGTCCTCATCTAATGATTGGTTGCTTTCACTTTAAAAGAGCTATCATCTTAGGTGTAGAGGCTTTTCGTCTTAGCCTTCTTTCTGTCCTTTTGTATTTTTCTAAGCTTTTCTCTAGGATCATATTCCTTTTTCTTCTTTTCTAGACACTTGGAAGCATAGTGACCTACTTTACCACAATTAAATAACTTAAAAGGTAGATACTTGTATGGGCCTCTTTTAAGCTTCCTCGTGAACTTTGCTTCCTCTTCATATGATTCATAGCATGAACCATTATGTTCTTCATTGGGCAGGTTGAACTTAGTCAAACAGTCAAGAACTAGATCAGTCAAACATTCAAAAAAATTATCCTTTTACTTTACACGTGTGGCTGGAATAGAAGAGAATATATGATTATTTGAATTGGTCAAAGTGGAGGTGTCACTTTGTGTATATATACTTGTCAAAATGGGTGAATTTTGGCCAATGTTCACACCCTTTCATGGTGGGGCCTACTTGACTATATTTGGAGCCTACGTGAAGTCCAAAAGTAAAAATTTTAATTTTAATTTCAATCTCTTTTATGCCAACTTAGGAGGCCTCTTGGCATGCGAGAATACCTCTCGATGCTACACAAAAAATAAGCACTTCATCTTAGTGAGGAAGGTATTCTCCTTGGCTGCAACAGAATTTCCCTTAGTTGAAATTTCTCTTTCATAATAAAAGTTCATGAGCTTTCCATGTTGATGCATGTATATAGATAACTCCATCCTAGGGTGAAAAATGTAACTCCTCACGTGAACATCTATAGATCACTCCATCATGGAGTAGGAAATGTGAGTATCCAAAGCCTTTTACCTCTGGCCAAAGTCCTTTGTGTCTCTTTAGATAAATGTATCAATCTCTTCTATTCAAAGTCTTTTATGACCTAGCCAAGTTCTTTTGGCTTTTTAAGAGAGAATATGCCCTTGGACCATTCACCCTTAGCCAAAGTCCTTTATGACTTCTTAGGTGAATTACATCTATCTCCTCTAGTCAAAGTCCTTTATGCCCTAGTGAAGTCCTTTTGGAAACCAATTCCTTATGGCTTCTCAAGAGAAGATATGTCCAATCTTGTAATACCATGGTTCATTAACCTCTGATCAAATTCCTTTATGACCTAGATAAGTATTTCTCGATTCATAAGTGAATGTATCCATCTCCCCTAGTCATAGTCCTTTATGACCCATCCAAATTCCTTTATGGCTTTAGGATATGGTCTACCCTAATCTGGCAAAGACATCAACCCTTCCTCTCAACAAGGGAGACATTTTATACAGCACGCTAAGCTTGTATCTGAAGTATACAAACTTCACTCTAAATAGAGGCTTGGTAAGAATGTCGACAAACTACTCATCTATGGATATGCATTGGAGCTCCACTCCTCCTCTCTACACCATGTCTTAGATGAAGTGAAATTTGATCTCAATATGCTTCAACCTGTCATGAAAAATTGGATTCTCTGGAAGATTGACACAACTTTGACTATCACAAAATATCACAGTCAACTCAAGTTCCTAATCAAATAGTCATGAAAGTAGCTTTCAAAACCATGCTACTTCCTTACTTCTGGAACTTGTTGTGATGTACTCTACCTCTATTGTAGTGAGTGTGACTAAAGTCTGCTTCCTACTAAACTACGATATCATATCACATCCTAGGATAAAGCAGCACCCCGTTGTGCTCTTCCTTACTTCTACATTATCGTTCCACTTTGAATATGTATATCATTGCAGCTTCACTTCACCACCTAAGACATATCTCATAGCATGTAGGTATCTCAACCATGCTTTGTTGCAACCCAAAGTATTTTCCTCTGCTCGACCATATACTAGCTCAGGGTGTTCACAACAAAGGAAATATCAGGAAAAGTGTTAACCATGTACGTCCAATCAACTGTGTGTACATCGTGAGATCAACCAAATCTAAATCTCCAATTCCATGAAATAGTGTATCTGGAAAGAATCCTTCATTTAAATATATGAGGCCAACTCCCTCTTACATTGAAGTAGGTCTTCCTATGGTATTCATGGTTTCTCCCCCTATCATGAATGCAAATCCTCCTACCATTGTTGCTCCATCTATCATGTAAGCAAGTCCTTTTACTACTACTTATCCCTTTATCACAAAAGTGAGTCCTTCTACCAATGTTGCTCCCTCTATCATGTAAGCAAGTCTTTCTACCACTTTTTCTCCCTTTGTCATGTAAGAAATTTCTTTTGTTGTTTTTGGTCCCTTTGTCATGTAAGTCCTTCTACTATTAAACATGGTCTCCTCAAAGAAGGCACACTACTCCTAGAGACTCAAACTATTTCGTATAGTGCCACGTATATTGTAAAGTTTAGGGAAAGACTTTACTTGCAAAAAAAAAGATTTAATATTTAATATATATTATAGAACAATGTATTTATAATAATAGGTTATTTTAATTTTTATGATGTATTAATATTTGTTTAATTAAATCCTTTTTTTAAATAGTTTTATAATTGTTTTCAAAATCACTTAGATAACTGATGAAAGAACAGTTACCTTAATTAAATCTCTTTTCAAAATGGTTTTGTAATTGTTTCAAAATTAGTTAGATAACCGATGAAAGAACAGTTAATTTAGTTTTTTTTTAAATCAAAAATATACACTTTGCAAGGGTTAGGAGTCTGAAAATCATGACAATATGTAGTGAATAAATCTTGCAAGAACTCAGTGTTTTGATTTTAGTTTTTGGTGTAATTGCAGACATTGTTTTTCTCTTGTATGTGCTATTTCATTTATGTCTTTCTTCTCTTGGAATATTGTATAATGCAGAATATTGTTTAAATTTAACATTTCATTCATATTCTTAATTTCCTGAGTTTAAACATTATCTTCCTTTATTTTTCTTCTAAAACATTTCTTTGGCTCAAAAACTCTACAACCCTCATTATCTTTGGCCATTCCAGTTTTGAAAGATGTGTTTTTTTATTAGATCATTCGTTACAATTTCTCATGGTTCATCCCTCCGATCAATTATTTTAAAAAGTTTTTATTCAATCTTTGGATGTGCTGGGCACTGGCCTCTTGCAGCTAGAGTTTGTCTCCAAGATGACATAAATGATTATTATCAACGTTGTCTATTGATGCATGTTGATTTTGCTTTCTTTTCCTTTCAAGACAATGGGATGCATAGTGTCCAAAAGTATGTCAAATGAAGCACTTAATCTTTGACATATCCTTCTTCTTCAGCTCTTGAAAAAGAGCGGGTCTTCTACCTAAATTCTTCTTGTCAAATTTTCCAAAGTTCTTTTTGTCAATTTTTCCAAATCTCCTTATACCCTTCCTTTTCTAGTATGAGATGCAAGGGCTTGAGTTTTTTCACTATGTGGAGTTTGTGAGTTATTCCTAGACAATAATGTAGCTTCCTATTGGACACAATCAATCCATAGATTATCAAATGTGGGTAGGTTTGATTGTGCACAAATTCCCTAAATAAATGGCTCCCATGAGAGATGAAATCCATTGGGAGTAACTACAACAAGATTTGTATCATCAATGGTCTCTCCAATGGCTACAAGCTCATCTCTTATCTTGGAAACTTACATAAGATATGAGACTATAGAATATAATCTAGTCATTATGATAATACGAAGACGATTTCTCAAGGAAAATTTCTTACTACTATTGCTTCTTGCATAAAATTTTACTAGAACATCATATATTACCTTGGAATTCCTTAATCTAGTAACATGAGGGATCAAGTGGTCCTTTATGGAATCTATCAAAACTCTCTTTACCTTGGCCTCATTCTTCTTATACTTGTCTTTCTCCTCAGCTCCCTCTAGATCTAGAATGGATTTCTCTGCATTATCTTGAAGTTAATTCTCTTCCAAGATAAGGAGTATCCTAGTATTCCAAGATCTCAAGTTGATCACACCATCCAACATGTCTTCAAATATAAGACTTGGTGCCATTTTTGGTAAGTGACCCAAAAATAAGTTAATTTGTTGAACACATGTCTCTAGGGCTTACTTTAATGGTTGCTTTTTCAACAAAGATCTAATCCCATGTTGAATTTTCTACAATGATGCATAGTAAAAACTAACTTTTTGATCTGACAATTACTACCTAATGATATTTAAAAATTTATTCTTTTTGTCATTGATATCATTGATTAATTATACATAGAAAATCTCAACAATAATGTAGTGAAAATAGTAACATCATAAAGAGACAACCATGCACAATAGAGACAACAAATTTACCCTGGGAAACCCAAACTCAAGAGAAAACTCAACAAGTTTTCTTCTAGGAGAAATTTCTCTTTAGAAAGGTTTACAATTCAAAATTGTCTAGAAATTTGTGCCAAAATCCAAGTCCAAATACCAATCAAACCTGGTCAGAATTCCATCCTTTCAATGTTGGTCAAACCACCCAAATAGTTAATTATGGTAAAATTTTGTCCTAATCTACTTATCACCTATGATCAAATTTGGACCTATGGTCAATCAGTCCTCTTCTACGATAAAACTCAGCCTACTTTTGGGGTCTAACTCAGCCTGTTTCTGTGGTCAAACTTAGCTTGTTTCTACAATCAAAATCAACATGTTTCTCTGGTCAAACTCAACATGAAATATTGGTCAAATAGTAGGTAGAACTTGGTCAAATAGTTAAGAACTAGCTCAAACAAACATATAATAATATTCTCCTTTGAATTTTCACATGTGGCTACAATAGAAGATAATATATGATGATCCAAATTACTCAAGTGGAGGTGTCACATTATGTATATATACTTGTCAAAATGGGTGAACTTTGACCAAGGTTCACACCCTTTCATGGTGGGGCCGAATTGACAATTTGGAGCCTACATGAAGCCTAAAAATAATAATTTTATTATAATTTCGATAATTCTTCTAGTCTGACTTAAGTTGCCTCTTGGCGTGCAGGAATACCTCTCGATGCTAAACAAAAAATCAACACAGAGTATTATATAGTGGTAAGCCAATACTACCTTCTCCCACTCCTATAATTATTAAAGAAACCCCTAGCACTGAAAAAGAAGAGCTTTAGGATGTGAAGGGGAATAAATTAAATGCATCAAAGGTACAGACAGCAGAAATACGAACACTTCTTAAGTAAATGAGGCAACGAATAAAAAAATAGGAGCAAGATGCTTAGCTATAAGAACATCCTACCATGCTATAGGAACATCCTACAAAATTACATATTTAAAGGTCAACAAAGGAACCAGTTCAAATGAGAACCACCTCCTTCTATTCTTGGATTGAGGTAGGAAAAACACTCCCTATAGATGTAGCACCACATTCCTCGTAGTAAAGCAAGAGAAAGTTGAAACTCATCTATGGAAAATCATTTCCAAACCAAAGGAGTTGTTTATATCACCGAGATGGAATATGAAATAAATAAAATGAGACAAGAAATGGCACTCTTAAGGTTTTATTAAGTTAATAGAAGGGACCACCTGGAAAAGGAAAACAAGTAGCTAAAAAACTAATTGCAGCAAACACAAGGATTTCTACAAGAGAGGGACACTTGGGTTGCATATTTGTAAACAACTTTGGGCACCATGGTACACCTCCCTTTAGAGGAATTCAATTGCAGGAAATCCACAAATACATACTCCTTATTCCTAAAGGAGTAATGATGCATGTTTAATATAAGAATGCTAGCACAGAAAGGGACTATCCCTCTACAAGATGTCAAGGACTTCATTGTATTCTACATGCAATGTAGCATAGAAGACAAAGACAAGGTTGTTGAATTTCACCTTCACAACCTTGTACTTCCATATCTGATTATATGGGTCCCAAACCCATATTTTTTCAATGCATAGTTTATGGTGCTAGCATCTTGGTTGAGGCATGAGCAGTTCAAGGTTGAAGAAGTGAAAAGAACCATGGACGTAGAACTAAAGGATCCAGTTTGTATTAGATATAAACATCCTAATCCATCTATCATCACCTCCACTTATGCACTCTTAAAAAAGGATCCGAAAGTAGTGTATACTTACAAACAAAGTCAATTGGAGGCCATCCTACACTTTGAGAATACTTTCACATTGTTAGGAGAAGAAAGATCACAGGCTTGCAAAAGGAGATGGAAAGAACTACCTCACAACATGAATATTATAGAATACCTTTCCCCTGACAGACTACAAGTTTAACTTGCCAAGGCTCCTTTGTGTAATAGAATCTCAGCGGAAAGAAGTAAATGTACAAGAATAACAGTAGAGAGCATTAGGAAGTTTAGTTTCCAAGTTCTACAACTTTTTCTATGTATAAGAAATCCCCTGGCTATTGAAATTCATATTTGGTTCCAATTTTTAATCTTCTTCTACTTCAAGTATCTAAGATTCCTTGGGTTAGGGCCCACCTCAAGTGATCGAGGCCCCTTCTGGACCATTACTCTTTATGCATTTTTTCATTTATGTAGTTTATTTCTGAATATTGCTTGTATGCATGATTAGTTAAATGATTTATGAATAGAATTTCTTTACAAATATTGTCAGCATTATATCATAACATTGATAATGGTTATACTTTTATAGTAGCATTATTTTTTATTCATTTATGTGCACTTCAAGTATTGTTGTTTATATATTGTTTATCATTTTTGTTTCACTGTGTCTACAGGAAATCCTATAGCCATATGTTTTGTTGAATAAATCCTTCTACCACTAATGTGATGACTTTTACATGAGTTGTTTATCATTTCTTAGTCTTCATTAGCCTCTACTTCTCAACTCGTTGGATTGTCTCATGTATCAAAATAGAGACTCTTGTAGCAGTTTGCATTTTGCCTCTAAAACTGGTCCAAAATTGCATTGAAATCATGATTCGCCTTCTTTGATATGTTACAACATCCCTAGAAACCTAAATATGGAATTTATAAGTAGAGAGACCAAGAAGATGCTTTGACCTAGTTTGTTGTAGAAATTATTTTTTTCCTACAGAATTAGGGTTTGCTCCTTACAAGATGTTACTTCAATTGTTTATTTTCTTTCTTTGCACAATATAATATATATTTTTTTCCTTTCATTACAGTTAATATTATTTTTCATCCCTTCATTTCAATTAGCATATGTTTTCTTGTTGTCTTTCATTCCCAGCAATTTCAAGTTTTACCTGTAGCATAAGTTAGAATGGTCTTTGTGTAACCAGATCTCATCTCGGCATTTCCACCCATACAAAATTCAGCAAAATAAAGAGATAGTGCTTACTGCACACATAGTATTGACCCCTCTTAAGTTTTTACGAACCTCGCATTGACAATTAAAGCTAAGACCCTTGGGAGTTGTAGCATTCTTGTTGCAATACTGAGGACCATCAAAGGAGAAAAGGTCAACAAGTTTCAGAAACATGACCATAAATTTCACTTGAAACATCAAATTTTGATGCAAGGGGCCATATAATCTTGCATTCAAACACTCCATAAACTAGGTCTCTACCCACATAGCACACATTTATTTGTATGTTAGCATAACAAAAATTTAAAGAATAACACATACAGTGAGGAAATGAGAAATTTACAAGAAACAAGATAAAAGACAACAACAAATTTTCCTTATTCACGTAATAATCAAAATGTTCTTAAAATCAGTATACAATCCTATTATGTGTTATGCCTTTACATATGCATTGTTTTCCTCATCACTAGATGCAACCAACTATTCCTCTTTTTTTCTTTAGTTTTAGTGTCACGATCTCTTCTTGTTTTCAGCCTCTCGAGTTCTTTTCATTTTTAGCCTCTTGAGATCTCTTCTCATTTTAGCTACCTCAACACTCTTCTTATTTTCACTACCTCAGCCACTTTTCTGCTCTTTGTCTACTCCTTGATATTATATGATGGATGGGAAACTAAGCAATCACAATGGTTTGACTTCCTCATCCATTTCCCAATATAGTTATCATTCCTTCACATATTGAACAACCATGGTGATATGACTCCCCATCTAATCATTATTTTCTCATCAAGTTCTATAGTTAATCATTATTTATGCACACAAGTGGCCCACCCATTCAATACAAAGTCCCTTGAGACACATGGAATCATTGCAAGTCACAATCTATAGTGTTGAACGAAGTCGCGGAAATGTAACAATAACAATGTCACAACACTATAATAGTAGGGTGGTGTCGCAGCAATAGTGGAGTCATGCACTATATCAACAATGGTGTTGTAACAACAATGGAGTCATGGCACTATATCAACAATGGGGTCACGACATTGTATCATCAGGGTCGTCTCACAGCAATGGTCATTAGAGAAATTTTTAGGTCTAAAATTGGCCTCCTAAGGAATGTTATAAAACAATAGTGAAAATAATAAAACAACATTAAATTACCTCATTAAATTTTGGAGAGAAAAAAATTAAAAAAGTACTTTTTCAACTCATATTTTCAACTTATCTCCGTGTGATTTAACTCAAATTTCAAGCAGGAGAACTCGTTGGATGTAGAATTTAATTTTTCAACCAAGGAGTACCCATGTTGCATACTTTCAATGGACCCTACTACACGAAAAATGTGAAATGCATAAAAAAACATGTGATTGCAATCATTTTTTCATGTATTTCACATTTTTCGTGTAGTAAGGTCCATTGAAAGTATGCAACATGGGTACTTCTTAGATGCAAAATTAAATTCCACATCCAACAAGTGCTCGCGCTCGAAATTTGAGTAAAATCATAGGGAGATAAGTTGAAAAAGTAGTTTTTTCATTTTTTATTTTTTATCTTTTTACTTTTTTACTTCAAAAATGGTGAATCATCCCCCATGGTTGACATCATCATATTTAATCCTATTGGTTATTATAAACTTGATTTTTGTTGTACATTTTTGTTTTGAGGTCCATTTTTTTACCTCAAAAATTCTCTAATGAGAGTTATAGTGTTGTAACATCAATGATGTCACAACACTAGTCAGAAGAGTGGTGTCATAACAATGGTGAAGTTACAATACTATAATAGCGGCAATGTCACAACATTGTATTTGGAAAGGTGGTGTCACAGCAATGGTGGAGTTGCAACACTATAACAACAACAATGTCACAGCACTTTGTCAACAAGGCAGTGTTGCAACACGATGGAGTCGCAGTAATGTAACAAAAATAATGCCACTGAACTATATCAACAATGCATTGTTGGAGTAATGGTAGAGTTATAAAACTCTTATTTCATCCTCTAAGATACTAACTAATTTTGGTTAATGTGAATTTTATTTTCCAAATATACTCTACATCAAACATCCAAGTTGGTAAGAAAAACATGATACTCAAACTCATGTGAATGCAGATATAATTTCTCGAGGAGGAATTCCCTTGTAGGTGTACGAGATCTTCTTTAGAAACCAATGATGCATCCCCATAACCATGGTTTCTCCACTTGACCAAATACTCATAATACTTCTTATTTTGAGTGCTTATGTGAACCATCTTCACAAGTACTTTCTCTAGCTCTTCAATTAGACTAATGGAAATTGTTTCTCCCACTCATCAAGAGAACCTTTTTCATCATCCCTTCCCCCTATGAAACTTGTACAATTCAACAACATTTAATGATGAGTAAATGTCAAAATTCTGTAAAACTCTAACTTATATGCTTTATCAGGAATATTCTTCAAGACTCAACATGGACTGATTTTCTTGTACTTGATTTTACTATATGTACCTATGGGATATATTTATTTCTTTAAATAGGTCATCACCGAGTCTCCTTGAAAATATGTTTATCTTCTTCACATATCTCCCCCTTGTTAATATTTCACATTCATTTGTTCTAGCTTTAGTTTGACCTGCTCATGCATTTCCCGCATGTACTCTGCAAACTCACTTTCTTCAGCACCCTGTTATCTTCTAGATTTGGAAACCTTACTAAATCCATAATTCCCCTTAGTGACTTTCCATAAACAATCTAAAAGTTAATATTTATAGCAAATCTATTGATTGAATTGTTGTAAGTGAATTCAGCTTGGTCCAAAACCAAATCGCAGTGTCCTAGTTTTTCTGTAATCAAGCTCCTCAACAAATTCCCAAGGCTTTGTTTAACAACCTCAACCTGTATGTCCACTTTTGGATAATATGTGAAGTTTTACAACAACTTGGAGTGCATTTTATTCTAATGCATGCTCCAAAATTTTCTAAGGAATATGTTATATCTATCAGAAGTGATACCCCTTTATAGTCCATGTAATCTCATAATTTCTTAGAAGAAAAGAAATATCCAGTTTAGTAGAATCATTCGTTTTCTTTCATGGTTTGAAATGTTCCATATTTGAAAACCTATCCACTACAATCATCATTAGATCTTGACCTCTCTATGTTCTAGGCAATCTCAAAATGAATTCCACACATCTTCCTAAGGCCTCTCTAGTATGAGTAGTAGAGTATAGAACATTGTGTTCTAACTCTTTCCTTTTTGTAACTGACAAATCCTACATCAACCAACAATTTCTTGAATTTTTTTTGTGATGGACCAAAATTATCTCTCATTCACTAATATTGTGGTTGTTTCAACTCCAAAATGTACACCCAAACCTCCATTGTTCAACTCTTTAACAAGATTTATCTATAATGAGCTCTAAGGAATGCACTAATTTTCATTCTTAAACAATTTTGGATGTGGAAATTCAAATATGAAATTATATCAATACTCCATGGTTCCTTGCATGTATCGAAGGTTTTACAAAATCTACATCCTCTTCATATAACTCCTTCATAGGTTCCAAACTCACAACTTAAATTAAGAAGGTAATCAACAACATTATCCTCTTAATTAATGTATCTACAACCTTATTTGATTATCCATACATATGATTCAAAACAAACATTTAACTTTGCAAAAATTCCATCCATTTGGAATTCTTTTGATTAAGCTTACATTCACTATTAATGTACTACAATGCCTCATCATCAGTGAATAAGACAAACTCCTTCAGTAGCAAGTAATGTCACCATTTTTTAAAAGCTTGTACAATAGCAATAATTGTTGATCATAAATAGAATATTTATTCTTAGCATCATTCAACTTATCAATAAATAATTCAATTGGTATTCCTTCTTCACTGAAAACTACTCCAATCGTTGAACCACTAACATCATAGTTCACTTAAAATACCTTATTAACTTCTAGATGCACTAAAATTGGTTGTTTTATTATCTTAATCTTCAAATTTTCAAATGATTTCAGGAGTCCTATTGTCCATTGGAAAATCCATTTCTTCATAGATTTTGTAAGTGATGCACAAATTCATTAAAGTTTCCGATAAATTTCCTATACAAGCTTGCTAAACCAAAAAATCTTCCCACATAAAATGTGCACTTAGGTTTTGGTCAATCCAAAATTACCTTTACCTTTTTAAGCTCCATCTTCAAGCCTTATTGATAAATTACAAATCCCAAGTACACTAACTCCTCATTCATGAACACACATTTTTTTTCAAATTTATTAGCAATTCTTCCCTCAATTATTGTAACGCATTTTTCACATGCTCTCGGTGTTCTTCCTTATATTTTTGAAACTCATAATTTCATCCAGGTACACAACAATAAAATTTTCTAAAAATGGTTTCAATATTTCATTCATAAGTCTCATTAATGTGCTAGGAGCATTGGATAACCCAAATAACATGACTAGCCATTCAAACAATCCATCCTTAGTCTTAAATGTTGTATTCCATTCATCACCTTCCCTTATTTGAATCTAATGATATCCACTCTTCAAATAAATGCTTGACAAGTACTTGGCTCCACACAAACATCCATGAGTTCATCCATCCTAAGTAAGAGAAATCTATACTTGATAGTGATCTTATTAATATCATGCAAATTTGTACAAATTTGTTATTCATCTCCCTTTTAGAATGCCAATACTTTTGGTAAAACACATGGACTTGAATTATCCCTAATCAATCCTCTGTTAAGAAAATATTGTACCTTCCTATTGATTTATTAGGTGAAATTGACCTTAATATCAAGTCAACCTTATGTGATATACTCCTTGTGGGGGGGGTAATCCTACCGACAAATCATTCACAGCATTCTCCTCAAATTCCTTCAACAAAGATCAAAGCTCTAGTGGTATAAATTTCCTTTCCCCGCCTTCTTGGACTTGTCTTTGCATTATGGTGAAACCAAAATGAACATTTTTATGTTCCCTCAAAAACTTCTTAATTGAACATGGAATAATTCCACTACTACTATTGTTCAGATCTTGGTTGCTACTGCGTATTTTCATTGTTATTTCACTTTCCAACATGGGTTCCAACTTATGTATTTGTCTAGTCTTTGTGAATTCATAAGTTGTTCCTCTTATTGTGGCTCCTAGAGACAACCCCTTGGGTTGAGAAGAAGGGTCAATGCCTAGGACATCTTAGTGTCTCTTAAAGATAAATCAATGTTTCTCAAGAGTTAAATATAAGAGATTTAAATTTGGTTCAATTATATTACTCAAAGGCCAATCACATTTCATATATTAACAGTGTTTCGTTCCAAATAATTAATGTTCAGCAATGGTGGCCAACACATATATAGTGAAGTTTCTTTAATTGTTGTAGTATAAGAGACAAGAAAGAATGCAAGAGAGAAATTTAGTGCAGAGGTCTAGTGATAGAATCTTGTACACTAAATTCCAGTAGAATTATGAAGAGACAAATAGAAGGAAATTAAAAACCATGGAGCGCATTTTAAGGCCTTCAATCTCACATACTACAGGTACCATTTTCCATAGCATGAAATAGATAAATATGACATACAATACTAAGTTGTAGCAGCTACAATTACATGATTTCTAAGAGGAAAGAAACACATATGAAAATGATAAACAAAGATAGAATCACATACTCGACATATCAAAATCACCAAAAACTTCTTCATTAGTCCTTAGGAACATCATACATCTCATAAGCTTCAGAATTTGAAAAACTTGTAAAGAATTAAAGGCTCTTGAATATAAAATTGAACCATTATAAATGATTTATTCCCCCCTTTTATAGGGAGAGCCCAAACAAAAATAGTTACAAAAATATATTGGAGTGCTCCAGCTGTCTAAAGTAATTAGTTGTTCAAGCACGCCAATGAACTAGTTGTCCTAATGATTACATAACAAACTTGATTCCTTCTTGAAAATAAAATATTTAAAAAATTACAAAATTATAGTGGTATGTCATGATTTCCAAATCAGAAAACTATTCGTTTTTGGCTCACTTGATCTTTCGAAGTGGACCCATGCTCCACTGCCCAAAGTCATGGTGGGTTAACTAATTGATCACATCTTTCACATAAAACTAGATTTGGCATGGTAGTGTGATAATAGTAATGTATGTCATCCTTAAATTTGTGATCTCACTGTAATTTGGCCTAACCGGGAACAAGGTCTTCACAATCCATAGCAGTTGAAAGTATCTTTGAAGATAATTCACTATGGTCCCGCCCTTGAGAGTGGCAGTCTTTTTATGTGATGAGTCTACCTTGCTCTTGGATTTCTTCATTTCTTCTTGACAAAAGACGTTGAGGCTTCCCTGGTAAGAAGGGGGAATTGGTTGTTGTGAGTGCATGGAGGTCCTCACTCTAGTTGACAATCGGTCAAAGATATCTGCAAAAAAGTAGATCGACCAGACACATAATAGTTTGAAATAAACAAGTTTAAATTGCAACAGTCAGCTTGCGGGGTGCAACGGTCAATTCACGGGGGTTTCTAGGTGGGAAAACAATGGGATGATATGAGGGAGACACATGGCAGAATTAGATTGGGTGGAAAGAAATTCGGGGGGTGATGGATTTAATGTTTTCTTGCTTTCTTGCCACAGTTTCCTGACAATGGTCCCAGCTGCTGACGTGGTCACCACGTTGGCCTGATAGCTAACAGGCCCATTTTACCTCCTCCGGTGGGATGCTTGGGCAGACTTAGAGGTAAGGTTTGACCCCCCAAAGTCAATCACAACTATCGATTTGTGTGACTCACTTTATTAACTCTAACTTTATGAGACAAAGTGTCGACTTAATTGTCACACTTGTTACCCCATCAAAGCTTCTCCTAGGTGGGTTTGCTTGGAGATGGATGGGGATTCACCCCATAGTTGGTTATATTTAACCATTTAAATTTGGGAAGTGAGGGAAGACCCACTGCCACTTGGTGGTTCCTGTGTGCTGAAAAAGAGTGTTTCCTAAGACTTATGCTAATTGTTGAGCTAGAATCCAGATGCCCTGGTCCTCCAGTCATTGAAATGCAATTATAAATATCTTCGAGATTCTGGGATTACGGGATTTCTCTGATATTGTTCCCTGCTCCCCAGAACTTGGCGCCCTTTTGTGAATTAACAAACAATTACAGAATTTCAACCCTCTGGGGTATTGCGTTAGGATGATGTCATGTTGATATCAACCAAGCCACATGTCGATCTATGGTCGGTCCACTTGTCATCCGTATATGAGCTCTTTAGGTACCCGAAAACTCCAAAATTTATTACCACATGCCCACCTCCCAATGGGAAATTGATGACATTATGAACAATGATGTGTTGCCACCTATCCAGCCAAAGGAGACAAATAAGAGTCCCTAATCCCTTTTTTTGTGAATGATTTCTTTGTAAATGGTTCCATCTCAGTGCTTTCATAAATTCATTTAACAAAAGGTTATGAGGTCTTGGCATTTCGGGATTTAGGCCTCCAATTATTTTTACGAGGTTTCATCAGTAGATGGCCCTAGCTCAGGAAGTTAGTGGATCCCTGGTCCCCTTGTCCCTAGAGCTCTTTGAAATTTATTTTCTAATTAGTTGTTGGATTCTAGGGTCACGGGATTTGCTGGATTTTGGCCTTTATAGGCCCAACTTTGATTGTCTTTATATTTTGAACTAGGAGGCCATTTTTGGACTTCTTATATTGTTAGAAATATCTTACAAATAACTTTCTAGTTGATTGGGTCTAATGTGATATTTGAGCTCGTCTTTTGCGCTGAAAATGGCTTCAAAATCTGCTATTTTTTACACCTCGACCCTTCTTCGAGATGAAGAATAAAAGGAAGGAAGAGGAGGGTACAACGCTTGCCATCGTGGAATACATTCCTATCAAATTATCATGGTCTTCTAAGAAATGTATGGCATGCATCCATGTCTACTACATCACATAAGACCTACTCACTAAAACTTCCAATTTGAAAACTTAACAATCATTGATTCGTTAGTCACTTGTGTCCCTTCTGTAACCATAAAACTTGATATGGATTGGAATGGGGAATAACTTTTAGCTTTATTTTTTGTATGAATCATGTGCCTACCAATTTTTTTGTACTTCCACCATCTATGAAAAATTACAACATTTTCCCTGAACTTTACATTTACTTTTTTTTTAAATCCTTCTTTGTTGAATTTTTATTACTATCTTCTTTTCATGTTTAAGCAGCACCCTTCAGAACGTCAAATTCTCACATTATTTCTACTAAATGACCATTAATTTTTCACCAACAATGGTTGCCTCACCTCTATGTGTGACCTATGTTCAAGCTTCACCTCTTCTTCTTGTATTATGATTTTCTAGACATTTAGATACCTCATTCCCATCGATTCAAAATATGTTAAAAATGATAATATACTTTGATTTCCTCTTTTGAATCCTCTTCCCCTTCTAGTGCCATTTCTGTAAATTTTTCATAACTCAATATGATGATTTTCATTTTAAAAAGGTTTATCACAGTTTAATTCTCATTTATTTCTCATCCATAAATGCATATAAATTTGAACTTTTGAACGAAAACACATTGAATCATTTACTTCAAATATTGAGCAGAATCTAAGAAACAATCACATTAAATGATAGATATTTTTGGGCAATGCCATTGGAAAAACCCTAAAGAGAAAACCAGTAGAGAGATTCAATCTTTATTATAAACTCACATAAATTATAGAGTTTACAGCAAACTTTTCTAGCAATAAATGATTGTACTTATCTAAAAAACTGAGCCACTTCACCACCTCTAAAACTATGTCGAGACCCTTGAAATTTGTGCCCAATTTATGTTGTATGGTTGTACTATCTGAAGAAGAAAAAATGCTCCTCATTTTTTGTGCTTGGTTTCTATACTATCTGTATAGATTTCTGACATCAATCAATGCCTCGAAAATTGTGCCAAACTTTGTCTTGATTTTTGTGCATGCTTTTTGTTATATGGCATGCAATATATGCATTATACCACCTACTTAACATGTACATATTTTTATTTTAATAAATTTTGGTACTTGCCTTGGTTTGTGTGCCACCAACTCTCGTTGTATTCGTGCCCCTTCTTGTTGATCCTCCCCTCTTTCTTTAGCTCTCTGTCTCTCTCTCTCCTCAATCAATGAGTAATAATAATATTGTCTTTTCCCTAGAATCTCCTTTTATATCTCATTATTATGAATTTATCCTAAACCTAGATCTAATGGCTCAAATTATATCATTGACCAATAAGATATATAGTTGTGATATAATTTCTCATTATCATAACTTAAATCACTTAAGCCACTTTATTCATTAATAATGCAAAAAGTCACTTTAACTTTATAACAAATAAATTTAATATTACAAAGATCACTTTTGGACATTCTCCTACATACTAAACACACTTGTCCAAGCTAAAATTTCAACACTCCCTCTTAGCAAGGAAAGTGTTCTTCACCACTCCCAACTTATCTTTGAAAAACACAAAATTATCTTTCACCAAAAACTTTGTGAGAATTTTCACAACTTGTTCATCTGTGGATATATATCGAAGCTCAACTACCCCTCTCTAAACATAATCTCGGATGAAGTGATATCTGATATCAATATGTTTTGACCTATTATGAAATATCGTTGTCGAGATTTTAATGCAACTCTATCTGTTGCAGTAAATCATCTTAGGTTGCAATTATGGATAAAATAACCCAACCAATAACTTGAGAATCCATATGGCCTCATAATGCACCTTACTAGTTGTTATATACTCTGCCTTAATATAACTCATTACCACTAACTTTTGTTTCTTGGTGAACCACGACACAATTATTGAGCCCAAACTAAACTAACACCATGAAGTTCTTTTCATTTGCACTATACTTCCTACCCAGTATAGGATGTGTAACTAGTCAAACTAGCTCCATCCCATCTCACATAGTCCAATTCAAAATCAACTATACCCCACAAGTACCTAAGCACATGTTTTGTTTCCACCCAGTGCACTCTCCTTGTCTCAACCATATACTGACTTATATTATTGGAAAAAAACACAAATATATCTTGTTTTTGATCAGATACATCAACGATGCTATCGAATGATGATACAATGTGGGATCCACCAACTCACCCTTAAAATCACTCAACTTCTTCCAATTGGTTATCATTGGTGTTCACATAAGCCTACAATCCTCCATCTGAAATATCTTCAAGGTGTCAACTACATACATCCCTTGCCCTAGAAATATATGTCTTGGTTCCTTCCAAACCTCCAATCCTAAAGAATAATTCATCATGCTGATATCTTTTATCTCAAACTCTGAAGAAAGATCTCGCTTGCAACTAGCTATGAGCCTCTCTGAACTTGTAATAAACATATCATCCACATATATTACACCAACCACTATGTAGTATAGGTTGGGGCCCATATAACGTTTCTCAAAACCCATTTACTACAAGTGGGTGCCAATCCTTGAATACCAAGCTTTAGGAGCATGCTTCAATCCATATAAGACACTTTTAAGCCTACACACATGAGATTCTCTCCCATGCACCTAAAAGCTCTTAGGTTTCTCAATATACGCCTCCTCTTATATAATTTCATTCAGAAAAGTTGTCTTTACATCCATCTGATGTATCCTCCATCCCATCGTTGCTACAATGGAAAAGATTGCCATGATCTATCTGTATACCTGTAACATGAGGAATCATATGGTATTTAATGTCATCAAGGATAATCCTTTTGTATTTAACGTTATTTTTTTATAGTTGGCCAAAATAGTTGCATCTGTAGGAACTATGATAGCCTTCTCAATTATATCCCATGACTCATATTCCTCTAGAATCAATGGCATCCTCTCTTTCCATGGGTTGAAATTTCTTTCCCCCTCCAATCTATCTTCAAACCTCAAACATGTAGTCATATGACCTACTCAAATGATAACAAGGTCCAACCCTCTTTCCAATGAGAAACCTCCAACTCTCTTACAAACCCGAAAAAAAAAATGACATTTCCTTGATAAACCAGAGAAATTTAGACCTTTCTTTGAAAACCTAGAAAAAATAATATACTTTTCTTGAAAGCCCGGAAAGATATCAACATTTTCTTGAAAACCCAGATATATCTCATCCTTTTCTTGAAAAGTCAGAAAGGTCTCAATCTTTTCTTGATTGGTTTTCCCTTTTAGTACTAATGCTTTGATACCATGTAAATTTTTCTTGACTCAATATGATGGTTTCAGTTTCAATAAATTTTTTCCATAGTTTAATGCTCACTGATTATTCATCCATAAATGCATATAAATTTGAACTTATGAATGAAAACACATTGAATCATTTACTTCAAATACTAAGTGGAAAATAGGAATGAAAAAACATTAAATGACATGGATATTTTTGGGAAATTCCCCTGAAAAAACCCTGGAGGGAAAACTAGTAGAGAGAGTCAAACTTTATTATAATCTCACAAAAATTAATGATTTTATAGAAAAAAAATTCGACAATGAATTATTGTAGTTATCTCGAAAACTGAGCCACTACACCACCGTGAAAATTGTGTCAAGGCCCTTGAAATATGTGCAATGTGAATTTTGTACTATTGTATGGTATAACAACAGTAAATGCTCCTCATTTTTATGCCCTATTTTTTGTTGAAAATGCAACAAGAAAATCTTAATTTAAATTTTCCTTGATTAAATTAGCAGAAGTTTAAATTTCAATTTCAGTAGAATACTTAAAGGTAGTTAACTGAGGTGACATAGCTCTTTTCACTTAGTTAACTCAATTAATTTAAGTTTGAGACACTTGAGTTTAGATCTACATGATTGATTTCTAATTTGTAGCAATCTATTTCAATTAATTTGAGTTATTGTTAGTGTAACTAGTTCTCACTATTACTAGAACTAGTGGAGGTTCAATCAAGGGTGTGTAACTTTTTCACACTGAGTGATCATCCAGTAACTGATCAATCAGCCTAAATTAACTCATGCATGTAGAGAATTCAAGTTACCCAGTTGAGATTGGATTTCAATGGCAGTGTACTATCAGTTGGAGAACTTTCCAAGTTGTACAAGTGGTGCATGCAGTCAAAGAAGGGCCCAAAGGAATTGCACAATTCTCAATGATTAATTTCCCTAATTAATAGGGGGCTAATTCCCCGTCAAACAGTGCAAGGAAATAGGATCTTGGAAGGATGAGAAATTGGCTAAGTATTGGCTTCATTTTGTGTGTGAGGCAGTGAGATAGATTATACTAGTGCAAGGGTTGCTCAAGCTTGAGCAAGCATTGTATTTATTCTCTATTATTTGGTTAATGCAATACAAATAGTAGGGGGTTTTTAGTATTTTATTTCCCCTAGATAAATTTGTGTATATGTGTGTTGAATCTTGATGCATTTTAATGATTTGTGTTCTCAATCATGATTTGCTTTCCGAGGATGAGTAGAGTAGCTTCAAGTCTTGTGATCTAGTAAATTTCATGAAAACGTTTTGAATCTACAAATTAAATTTCTACATGATATAACAGTAGATAAGAGAATTTGAAGTTGTCTTTGCATCCGGATCGAATTTGCAGGATCAATTATGTAGAGCTAGCAGGATGGCTTTCTATGGACTAAGACTCAAGCATGCCCTTGAGGATCGCTTGAATTATGTTGCTTGGGAAGACACGATAGAGGCCGTGTTGGAAATAATGGGCTAAAGGAATTCCTAGATAATGATATCTCGAAGCCTCCAACATCTGATGCTCAAGATCTAGCAGAATGGAAGAAGTTTGTAGCAAAGGCGAGGAGGATCATATCGGAGGGAGTTTGAGACCATATTGTCTCGAATCTCCATGGGAAAAAGATCCATATGCTATGTGGTAGGCATTGACAGATTGTTTCCAAAACAATAGTGACCACTGGAAAGTGGCACTGAAGGACAAGCTTTGAAATATCAAGACGCAGAAGGGAACATAATACCACAGTACCTGAGTAGGTTCACACAGTGTTGTGATGAACTTGGTTAAGTTGGTGTTACAGTAGAACATTATGATTTGGTAAACCTAACACTTCTAAGACTTCCCAAGAGTTGGCATAGCTACTAGTATTCAATAAATGGGAGGTAGAAGCTGCCAAATTGGGAACAATTGTGGTTTGATTTGGTGAAAGAGAAGATCAGGCAGAGCACCAGAGACGGGACCTCATCCAAGGGTGAGGATGAGGATAACCATGCCTTGGTTGAAAAGCAAAATAAATGGAAAAGGAAGAAATCCTAATCCAAAGATGATTCGAGTCAAGGGGGAAAGGAGAAAGACTTATCTAAAATCAAGTGCATTCAATGTCATGAATAGGGACACTTTGCCATGAAATGTCCACACAATAAGGCAAGCAAGAAGACCATGGGAGGAGGATCAGGTGAAGCCTTGGCTTCACAATTCAAACTTGATTTTACCCTCATTGCATGCATGTAAAGCAAAGTGATGGGTAGTGTGTTGTATATCAATAGTGGTGCCTCGCCTCATTCAACATGATGGACAACAAATAATTTTTCAGTGACTTGGAGGAGAAGGATCTCCAAATGTACATCGAGATAAGAGATTATGGAAGGTATAGCTATAACAACATTAGTATAATTACTTTACAAAGGGATTATGGCTCCTCTCTCAGGCTCAAGGATGCAATGTTTGTACCGGGTCTGAAGAAGAATCTAGTTTTCGTAGCCATGTTGGATGACCGTGGCTATGATGTGATATTCAACAAAATAAAGGCTTTCTTGAGACACATCACCACGGGACAAGTAAAGTAGATCATGGTTCAAGTGAAGAACCTCTACAAATTAGATGTGAAATATTTTGTAGCATTGAGCACAAAAGAAAAGAAGTTGCAGATCCGAGATGTCGGTGAATTATGGCATAGAATACTTGGTCATTTTAATCATGGTACTTTGAAAATCATAATGAATATTTTTGCAAGCCTTCCCAATGGAGCACTAGAGCAGCGAGATACATGCAAAGGGTGTACATTGGGCAAGTACACAAAAGCCACCTTCAATGATCACGAGAGTAGGGTGCATGCAATATTTGAAAGGATCCACTCTGATGTATGTGGACCTTTCTTGACAGCCTTCGCTTCCAAGCACAGGTGTTATGTTATATTTGTAGATGATTTCTCACATAAGTGTTGGATCTAATTCATGCAGAAGAAATACCAAACATTCTCCAAATTTGTTTAGTTTTAAAGCACTTATTGATAAAGAAATTGGTAGTAAATTGAAGGCTCTCACGAGTGATAATGATGGTGAGTACATGTCGAATGAGTTTAAAAATGTATGTGAAAAGAAAGGCATTCGGAAGGAGTTGACAACACTTCATAAACCACAACATAATGGGGTAGCTGAGAGGAAGAACATAATTATTGTGGGAGCAGCACGGGCTATGTTTCATGACCAAAGTCTACCTCTACACTTATGGGCTGAAGCATGCAACACAACGATATATTTGCAAAACAAGATTCCTCACAGGATTCTTGGCATGAGTACACCAGATGAATATTTTTCAAGGCAGAAACCATATGTTCCACACATAAAGATATTTGGATCATTAGTTTATTGTCATGTTTCCAAGGAAGCAAGGAAAAATATAGAACTGATAATAGATTTGGGCATATTTGTGGGGTACAAAGATACATCTCACAACTATCAAGTGTACTTGCCATCCCACAGGATGACAGTGGTCAGATGAGATGTGAATTTTGATGAGTAGAAGGCAATTAGGTGTTATCTTGAGAGGGAGCTTCATTTGAAGCCTGATTAGGAGCTTTTGGTTCCAAAGGAAGAACGTCAGTAAGTTGTTGTTATGTGGAATTTTTCTTCTACGGATAAACACAATTTCCCTAGGTGGGTAGCTACACCTAGAACAACATATTTAAAGTGCTTAACCTTTTTATATAGAAGATAAATAAGACAAGGGACCTACTTGTTATCTTTCATTTTTCCTTTTTCTCCGTTTTTTGGCTCCCGTCACTCCTTCTCAAAATTAATCCGCTCGACAAGTAACTGCAATCATAAATAGAGGAAAAAACCCAATCAAAGAAAGAGATCTACCTACTATAAGAAAATGGAATCAAAAGCATTTAAAAATATAATCATCATACATAAAGACAATAATATGGGAAAAGGTGTAAACATCTTTATTAATTAGAAGGAAGAATTACAACCATGAAGTCTGACCCATTGTCACTCTTCTAGCTTGGGTTCCAACCAACATCACATCAAAAGCACAACACTCTGACAGCATAACAATACTTTCTTACAATCTCAAACCTCACACTAACAGTATCTCCTTACAAATTCTCAAATTCCAGCCCCTAATCACTTAGATGAGTGCTCAATTTATAGGCAAATGGAGGAGGTTTGGTCATAAATGAGGGTATGGAATGGCCTTCCAAACTTAGAGCTAGTTTCCATGGAGGAAGGGATGAGTGGATAGGAGGTTACTTAACTCATTCCATATCCAATTTCAAGCTCATAAGAGTGATAAGTGTGGGAATCTTCTAGAAAGCTCCAAAAGATAAGAATATTCCTAGAACCCTATGTGGATTTCGTTCAATCTCACCCAGTGTAGGTCAAAGTGGGCCTAGGTGCTCTGAAATGCACCCTAACATGGGCCTACCTGCATTGAAGTGCACTTACCACTAACCAAGGTTGTGTTGGTCCCTCAAGGAGTCATTTCTTGAGGGATTCAGGCTAAGAAACTCTCAGGGAAGGTGGCATCCCAAGTGATGACTTGTCTAGGGCATGTAGCAACTGAATTAGGGTTTGATGAGCCCTAAAAGTACTAATCTGAATGATAGGAGTGACATGCCCAAATGGATCTGTAACAGCTACCCCCTAAAGCATGAAGTCAAAAATGTTAATGTCGAGTGATATGCTTTATGATGTGATAAGGAGATTCCGAAGTGAATGGTGACCGGCATCGATTACAATACATAATATCATGATATTTTGGTTTTTTTCTCATGAATTGCTAAGGGAAGGCATACCCATGCTCAGCATATAAACTTTCATTACATGTACATAGATAGTCGTCTACAGATATAGACCCATGATGGGATGACCATCAATGTAAATCCATTGTATGGATGATTTGGTACTTTCCTGAAATCTCAGCCTGGATGGATGAAACTAGATCTGGGGTTTTCTATCTCATTCAATTGTTCGCTCAAGTACGAGTCTAACCATGTGAATATGGGATCTGAAGTCGAACATGGGAAGACACCGTCTGATTACCATCCAATGATGTAAGTCATTAACAGATGCAAGAGAAATCACCAATAATGATAATGATCCTCAAGGTACTGTAGTACATTCTGCATGGTGTGAATAGATGTTTTGATGTCGAACACCATACAAAGTCTTTCAGTCAAAGGCCAATGATGTCAACCTATCACCGGAAACAAGAAACCTGCCATTGGTGTATGCAAGCCTCAAGGTACTGAAAGGGTGTTTTTAATTCAACTTCTTGGATAATGTGTTGACGTCGACAAGAAGCGACTTGTTGCAAGAGGGCCTTGATGTATCCCACATCAACGACACCAAAAGGGTGTAATGATTTTTGGAGACGTAATGTGGCTGACGACACAAGGTTCAGGGATGGCAGTCATGAAAATGAAGGCTTATGAATATTGCAAAGGATGAATTTTAACTGAGTGACTTCTCTTGAACATGTCGGTGAAACTTAATGGATTGATGGAATTGACCCAAAACCAAAGTAATGGATGGTATGATAGACCAAGGTATGATGACCATCAAGCAGATTACCCAACCCAAATAGTCACAGTGATGAAGTGAAAGTGTCATGTTCAAGAGCGGCCTGTTGCCATAAAGTGGTTTACCCCTTTTCCCATTTTCCCCAGACATTGCTGACCAGTACCTCTTTATTTTTATCAAGCTTGAGGAGGATAACATATTCTTGTTGTGTAATTCCACCCTTCAGGTGAATCCATCACTATGTGATGTTTTAACGATTCTAGCGAAGGTGAAACTCGGTCTTGTCATGATGGACAAGTTTGTCTCTATTTGATGTTTTAATGAGTTTAAAGACATTGATAACTCGTATATGTTCATGTTTAGAGAGTTTCAAAAGGGACGAAAAGGAAACTCCACAAGTTCTTTTTCGTAAGTTTGTCTCTCAAGTCCGAAAAAGTGGAAAATAATACAAGAGAACTATGCTTGGATTTAGTTTCATGTTTACACAAGCTTGAAACAAAAAACTATGCTTGGATTTAGTTTCATGTTTACACAACCTTGAAACGAAAAACTATGCTTAGATTGGTTTACATGCCCCCATCATGATAACTTGATTCTAGGTGCATGGCCCCCAAGTTTCATTGCATTCACCTAAGTAGACTACTCGTGGCTATGAGGTGGATGGAATGAAGGTTCATATACGATATCAAGTGAAAGACTCGACTGGGATTTTACGAGATCTAACCAAAGTCTCGAATTGGAACTTTTCTCCAAGGGACCTTGTTTCATTTTTTAATGAGCTTGACATAAGACAAGGAACTCTGCTCAGATTCTTTATTTCATTTTTTAACAATATTGACACAAGACAAGGAGCTATGCTCTTGTACCTATTTCATTTTTTAATGAGGTTGACACAGTAAAAGAACTATTCTCGTATTCCTTGTTTCATTTTTTAACAAGCTTGACACAAGACAAGGAACTATGCTCTGGGACCTTTTTCATTTTTTAATGAGGTTGACATAGTAAAAGAACTATCCTCATATTCCTTGTTTCATTTTTTAACGAGCTTGACACAAGACAAGGAACTATGCTCATGGACCTGTTTCATTTTTTAAATGAGTTTGACACAGTAAAAGAGCTACCCTCATATTCCTTGTTTCATTTTTTAACGAAGTTGGCACAAGACCTGGAACTATCCTCATTTTCCTTGTTTCATTTTTTAACAAGGTTGGCACAAGACCATGGACTATCCTCATTTTCCTTATTTCATTTTTAAACGAGGTTGGCACAAGACCAGGAACTATCCTCATGATTCTTTGATCACAACCCATAAGAGGTCATGACTTCCAAGAGGTTCTCATCAGATGGGAGAACAATGCTCTTAAAGGAGAGATCTGGTTCCAATGCCCCTAGTATATAATGTACAACATCATGGAACTAATTGTCTGTTGAAGTAGGCATGGAATGGGTTGCCACATAATTGACCCATGGTGGGGAAGATACCATCAGGACAAAAGGACCATTTAGGGAAGATGGTTGACTAGAAGCCATATTTGGGCCAGGAAATGAAAGCTGGTCAACAGTGACAATTATGCCTTCATGCGGGAAACACATCACTCGAAAGGGTGTTGAAACAATAGCTTCCATGTCATAAACATAGTCATACCCAAGAATTTGGATAATTTTCTCTACAAAATAGCTAGCTCACTGATATCATGTAGAAATTTCACCTACAGATCAAACTGATATATGCAATGTACTAAAGCATAATACTAGATCTACATCTACCATAAACTTTGCAGAAGCTAATCAACCATGAGCAACATCAAGCATGAACACATATAACTGATAAGAAGGAATCAATCACACATAACATAGAAGAATTTATCCAAGAAAAGCATCAGCCTAAAACCCTATCTTTGTATTATAAATCAAGTGGAAATCCTCAACAACATAGAAAAGGAATCAGCTCAAAAGCTATCATGCTCCCTCTGTACTCTGATGATGTAGTTCATGGGCTATCTAGGCATGTATATATAGGCTCCACAAGTCCTCCAAGGCCCTATTTCCTTGTGCAGTTTTGATTGGGGTCCAATGTCATAACATGTGTGAATTGGCCAAATCATACCTGTTGTCAACTCAGGTCCAACTATGCAGTACTAGAAGGAATAATATTCCTTCCTCATGCAACGAATATTCACTAGGAATATCCTAGTAACTGATAGTACATTGTCCCTCATTTGATCTCAACTGGGTCTCTGTCTGAACTGGCATGCATCAGTTATCCATGAGTGAATACTCAGTTATCTGAAAATACTAGTTGTCACATGCATGCAAGCATCAACAAACTAAAGCTCTTTAATTTAACAAACTATTAAATTAATCCAACTGGACTTGACTAAGTTAAACTAAGTCAATTGATCCTCTCAATATAGAACTCATCCTTAATTCCTCAACCAGTGGAGCAAATCAAGGACACATTCCCTAACCAGTGGAGAAATTATTACATGTTCTCACAAAGACTTCAAAATTGATTTTCCTTAACTAATTAACTCAACCTAAATTAATTAATTAATATTCAAACTACTAGTAAGACCAAATTCTAATTTTACTTCCTATTTCTAGTCTAGGGACTGACTAAAATAGGAATCCACATTGAACTGCTAAAAATAGAACTTCTATTTTTAGCACTTCCATTTTTCATTCCATGTTGCCCAATCTCGCACTGATGCCCAAATTGCTATTTTTAGCACTTCTATTTTCAGCAATTTCTCGTTGCCAATTTTCAACACTCCCTCTCAACAAGAAAGGCTACCTCTCGAACCCGATCCTGTACCTTCGAAATGTTTTGAATGCAACACATCTATCAAGTGTGGTTGCTCCAGCAACTCTCGAACCAAAAAAAACCCCCAACTGGCCTCTCTATTGGGCTAGAAACATACTCTGATGTTGAAGCTCTACCTGGTGCTGACAAGTGCTCCCTTTCTAACCTCTACGCTACTGCAACATCTCCATGCATCTTGCACCGTTGCACCCTTCTCTATGCTACCCTGCACTGTGCAACACACTTGTGCCTCTTGCATTGTTGCAGCCTGCATGCTCTGTGCTTTCTTGGGATTCCCTGCACTGTAGCTCTCTTTGTCGCTCCATCTGCATTTGTCTCTACCCAATTAGTTAGTTCCTATTACTCCTCACTGGGGCTCCCGTAGCAAAGTCTCATCCAAGAGATTGGGTACCTCAAGGATCCTACCCCTCATCCTTGGGACAATCACTCTACATCGCCCCACCTCCTACCTGGAGGTATGGCTGCATGTGATCCCTCAGCCCACTTGGCTTGAAGTTTCCCCCTACTGGAGGTCTCTTCATGAGTAGATGTCTCTACTCAATCTCCACTCAGCTTCCCCTTGTTGTGGCTACTCCACAACCTCCGGAAGCTACTCCTCCAATCGTGGCTCCTCCACAATCGTCTGAGACTTCTTCTGGTGTTGCATGTTGAGAGGTAATATACCCTCCCTCTCAACCACCAAGTCTCCATCAGTTGCCTTGCTGCTCAAGGCTTTGCATGCATCTTGTACCTCAAGTGCATATAGATTCTTGACCCGTGAACCAATCTGCTTCACTTGTCTAGTGATGATGTGTCTAAGAAAACCTTTTCCTTACAAATTCTACATCATAGCCTCTGTCTTCCAGCATCGCAATCGACACCAAGTTTCTCTTTAGTCCTGGCACATGCTTGACATCGGTCAAGGTAAGGCGAGCTCCATGCTCCCTCTGAAAAATAACCATGCCTACATTTGAGACACTATAATTTTCATCATTACCCATCTCTATGAGTATCTGGAGATCTTTGTCCTCCAAAGTATTGAATAAACGTTTGTCGCCAATCATGTGGAAATAAGCTCCACTGTCAAGAAACTAACCACTTCCCACCATGGATGAAACCATGCATGCAAAGTGTGTGAAATCCAACTCAAACTGTGAAGCAAGTGCCTCACCCTCAAATCCTTCCCCGGATCCTTTCTTGGATTTCCTCAGTGGACAATTTGTAACAAAATGGCCCACCTCATGACAACGAAAGCATCATACTTTCGATTTGTCAACCTTCTTCCCACCATGGGAAGAACTAGATTTGGGAAGATAAACCTTCTTCTTCCCCTTCTTCACCTTACTTGCTAAGGCACATTTCTCTTCATCCTCCATGGATGAAGAACCGTCTCTGGTGCTCCATCTGATCTCCTCCTACATCAAATCTGACCATATTCGTTCCCAATCTGGCAGTTTCTCTCTTCCATTAACCGAGTCCTGGTAGCTATGCCAGCTCTTAGGAAGTCCAAGAAGTGCAAGACTCACCATGTCATCATCAGCTATCATGACCCCTACACTTGCAAGCTCATCCCTGCATGTGGTGAGCTTGGTCAGATACATAGAGATCTTGTCACCCTTTTCGCACTTGATCTTTCGAAGTTTTTCCTTTAGTGCTTGCTTCCTCTGATCATTGTTGTTCTGATAAACATCTTTCAATGGTTTCCACATCAAAAATGGAGTCTCCTTCCCATGGAGGCTTGAGACTATGTGATCTCGAACTCCCTCCAGGATGATTCTCCTAGCTCTAGCCACACACTTTCTCCATTCCGCTAACTCTTGGGCATAGGATCCTGAGGGCTTGGGGACTTCTTGATCAATGAAGTCCTTCACCCCATTATCCTCTAATACTGCCTCCATGTGATCCTTTCAGACTATAAATTTTGAGCTACCATCCAATGCATACTCAAGCCTCAAACCATAGAATGCCATTGGTGAAATAGATGTGATAAGAACTCAATTCAATATTCGGAAACCACAAACTTCTTCCTTCTTGTATATTATTCTTCCTTGATCACCTATGCTCTGATACCATGTAGAATTTTCTCTACAAATCAGCTAGCTCACTAATATCATGTAGAAATTTCATTTGTAGATCAAACTGATATATGCAATGTATTAAAGCATAATATTAGATCTACATCTACCATAAACTTTGTGGAAGCTAATCAATAATGAGAAACATCAAGCATGAACACATATAATTGATAAGAAGGAATCAATCACAAATAACACATAAGAATTTATCCAGGAAAAGCACCAGCCTAAAACCCCATCTATGTATTATCAATCAAGTGGAAATCCTCAACAACATATAAAAAGAGTCAGCTCAAAAGTTATCCTACTCTCTCTGTACTCTGATGATGTAGCTCATGGACTATCTAGTCCTGTATATATATGCTCCACAATTCCTAAAAGCCCTAATTTTGATTGGGGTCCAATGTCATAACATGTGTGAATTAGCCAAATCATACTTGTTGTCACCTCAGGTCCAACTACGGAGTACTAGAAGGAATAATATTCCTTCCTCATGCAACAAATATTCACTAGGAATATCCTAGAAACTGATAGTACATTGTCCCTCATCTTATCTCAACTGGGTCTCTGTCTGAACTGCCATGCATCAGTTATCCATGAGTGAATACTCAGTTATCTAAAAATACCAGTTGTCACATGCATGCAAGCATCAACAAACTGAATCTCATTAATTTAGCAAGTTGTTAAATTAATCTAACTGGACTTGACTAAGTTAAACTAAGTCAACTGATCCTCTCAATATAGAACTCATCCTTAATTCCTCAATCAGTGGAAAAAATCAAGGACACATTCCCCAATTAGTGGAAAATTATTGCATGTTCTCACAAAGTCTTCAAGTTTGATTTTCCTTAACTAATTAACTCAAACTGAATTAATTAATTAATATTCAAACTGCTGGTAAGACCAAATTCGAATTTTACTTCCTATTTCTAGTCCAGGGACTGACTAAAATAGGAATTCACACTGAACTAATAAAAATATAACTTCTATTTTTAGCACTTGCATTTTTCATTCCCTGTTTCCCAATCCAGCACTGATGCCCAAACTGCTATTTTTAGCTGTGCTATTTTTAGCACTTCTATTTTTAGCAATTTCTTGTTGCAAATTTTCAACATAATTAAATTGTAATCTAAAGGGCCTGGGACTACCATCACATTGAGATAAACAATTGTTCCCCCCAAAGCAATAGGCAACTGAGGGAGGATCCCTAATGGTTGACTGATTCCTCTGTTAAAAGCCAACAGATTCTGGGTAACAGGCACAAGTGGCGGTGAACCGAGTGCTTTCCAAGCAATGGAGGAAAGGATACTCACAAGTGAACCTTCATCTATAATAGTTCTAAGTACAACCATATTACAAACCTGTACTATGATCTGGAAAGGCACATAAGAAGGAATACGACATCTTTCTAGTCGATTCCAATTAAAGGAAGTTACTAGACTACTTGGAGGGGGTACCATAAGAATGGAATAATTACCCCCCTGAGTTACGAGAGCAAGAGGATTTTCCTCCTGTCTTGATGGAACAAGAAGGTTGCCTCCAAGCTCATTGGAATCTGAAGAAATGAAACCTAAGTGGTGTCATACTCACTCTCTATGGGAAAGGTACAATTAACTAAAGGTGAAATCAGGTCAACTGTTTCCTCGACCTGTGATTGGTTAGGTATATACACATGGGATTCACATTCAGAGAGAGTGGGTTTGCCCGATGGTTGATTTGGGTCATTCACTTCATCAACTAGTGAAGGATTAAGGGAGAGTCTCCTGTAACCAGATGGAAGTCACTGCGGAGAAGCATGATGGTTATCAAACAATTTTTTGGCTTTATCCATGATAGGGACAAAGGTGAATGGGTTGATTCCCTTCACATAACTTATAGGGAAACTTAACTTTACCCTTCTTTTCATGAATTTTACTACCACTAGTTGACAGTGTGTCACCAGCATGATCTCTAGAATTTTATGACATAGGATGATGTGAACGAGAAGACCATTCTTCTAAGATCTAAGGAATATTAGGACAATTTCGAAGAAGATGGTCTCCCATACAAATTTTCTATGGACATCGAACTTTGTGAGGCTTATCAGATGGTTTCTCATCAGAAGTTGCATTCAAAGAAATAGTTGCTTGGTTTCCCCCTTGTTGAATTTACTTCTTCTTCCTCTTCCCTTTCTTATTCTTCTTAGCCACCTGGTTACTAGTGTCAATAGTTTCACCATTCAAAGAGGAAGAAGGGGAGGAAGAAAAAACTGAGGAATAAGGCAAAGGGTCAACTTTAGGATCAACTGGAGGTTAATTTTGTCCAGTTGGAGGAGTACTCGATTGCACAGAAATCATGACATTGTGAACCAAGGAAGTTGAAAACAACCATAGTTGCAAGCCAATCATATATCCTGGAAGGGACAACGTAGCCATATAAGGAATACCAATATTTCCAAAAGGAGGAAAAGGACTAAGATTCCATCAAAAGGAATTCCTTGATCGGTGGACTCCGGAGTTGTTGCCATATGTCTCAAGCTAAGATCAACTAAGGGGTGAGTGTGGAGGATGTTATCCATGGTCAGTTAATTTTATTTTAATCAAAATAACATAACAAAACAAAAGAGGGAAAATCTAGGCAAAAGAATTACCAAGCAACTGTGAACTACAGAATACCTCTCGGTGAACTGAGAAGTATAGGTAGGCAATCTCCCTGAATGTTGTGTTTGATGTATCATAGTGTACAAGGCAGCCAACTTGCTAACCTAAGGGTGCATAGCAACCTAATGTAGTCCTCATATATATACCCAAAAGAACGTGGAAGCCCAATCAGTGTTAGCATTGTCTAATGCGAAACCGCGGAGTGAGAGGATTCCTTTATACTACGTATGGTAACACCACCCTACATACTCGCGGTATGTGGACGAGCTACGATATACTCACGTACGTGGAATGAGGTATCAAACTCGGAATGTATCATAGACAAGCTAGTGATAGCTATTATGTTTTATGACGTCGGAACACGTCTCTAGCCTAGAACCTCTAAATGTTTTGTGTTAGGTGACAATGCTCCATTAGGTTAATTGATGTTAATTTTAAGTTGATATTGATTAAGAATTTGCCTTTCAAGGTTCACCACGTGATGTATTTGAAATTCCTAGAATTCAACTAATATGATAAGCATTATTTTCATTCAATTTGAATAATGAAAACCTTAGCTAGTAGGTATAGAGAAATCAAATTATTTTAATCAAAGAACAAAGAACACATCTAATGCAATTTCGCTAAACTATTCCTATGAGCACACACAAACTCTTTCAATGCACAATACAAGTTTTTCTTTTCAATTCCCTTAATGTTGATATGAACAAAATGAAACTAATGTACATACAATCAATCAATATTTTTGCAAGAATCAAGACTTTACGACAATTTCGTTTCGAAAGAAATGAAGACTTTTACGACACTTTCTTTTGAAAAAAGATTAATCGATTATAAACTAACTTTGACAATGAATTGATAGTGATAAATAAATCATATAAGAAACAATAAACAACTAAGTCCAAAGTAGGGCTGGGAGAGGAAACACAAATTTATTTTAGAAGTACAACAATCATTGATCATTCAGCAAGTAGAAACAGAAGGAAATTTAGGAAAAATAAAGTCAAAGGAGGGATTTTTTACCTAAGGAGGATCAACGCAGCCCTAAATGGGAGACAGTGCACTTCATAGCACTATCCTCAAGCCAAGGGTGCTCTGCAGCACTTTGTCTCTTGACCAAACCTGCATTGGTGCTAGAGACGCCATCCTAGGGGCTTGCAAGCACAATTTTTACTAAAAAAACACTTCAAAAAGGCTGAAACAAGATAAATGGAAGCAATTAAAGTCTACTAGGGTGCACTAGGATGAAGATAAACTACCTATAATGATGTTCCTTCCCCGGTGGAGTCGCCAACTTGTTATGTGGAATTTTTCATCTACAGATAAACACAATTTCCCTAGGTGGGTAGCTACACCTAGAACAATAGATTTAAAGAACTTAACCTTTTTCTATAGAAGATAAATAATACAAGGGACCTACTTTTTATCTTTCTCTTTCACTTTCCCTTTTTCTCCTTTGTTTGGCTCCCATCACTCCTTCTCGAACTTAATCCGCTCGACAAGTAACTGCAATCATAAATAGAGGACAAAAACCAATAAAATCAAGAGATCTATCTACTATAAGCAAATGGAATCGAAAGAATTTACACAAATAATCATCATACATAAAGACAAGAATATGGGGAAACATACAAACAACTTTATTAAGTAGAAGGAATAATTACAACTATGAAGTCTGATCCATTGTCACTCTTCTAGCTGGGGTTCCAACCAACATCACATCAAAAGCACAACACTCTAGTAGGATAACAATACTTTCTTACAATCTCAAACCTCACACCAATAGTATCTCCTTAAAAATTCTCAAATTCTAGCCCCTAATCACTTTATGAGTGCTCAATTTATAGGCAAATGGAGGAGGTTTGGTCATAAATGAGGGTATTGAATGGCCTTCCAAACTTAGAGTTAGTTTCCATGGAGGAAGGGATGAGAGGATAGGAGGTTACTTAACTCATTCCCTATCCAATTTTGAGCTCATAGGAGATTATAAGTGTGGGAATATTCTAGAAATCTCCAAAAGATAAGAATATTCCCAGAACCCTAGGTGGATTTCACTCAATCGCACCCAGTGTAGGTCAAAGTGGGCCTAGGTGCTCTAAAATGCACCCTAACATGGTCCTACCTACACTGAAGTGCACTTACCCCTGACCAAGGTTGTGTTGGTCCCTCAAGGAGGCATTTCTGGATGGATTATGACCAAGAAACTCTTAGGAAAGGAGGCATCCAAAGTGGTGACTTGTCTAGGGCATGTAGGAATTGAATTAGGGTTTGATGAGCCCTAAAAGTATTGATCTAAATTATGGGAGTGATGTGCCCAAATGGATCTGTAACAGCTTCCCCCTAAAGCATGAAGTTGAAAATGTTAATTTCGAGTGATATGCTTTACGATGTGATGAGGAGGTTCCAAAGTGAATGGTGACCTACATCGATTACAATACATAATATCATGATATTTTGATTTTTTCTCATGAATTTTTTAGGGAAGGCATACCCATGCTCAACATATAAACTTTCATTACATGTACATAGATAGTCATCTACAGATATAAACCCATAATGGGATGACCATCAGTGTAAAGCCATTGTATGGATGATTTGGTAGTTTCCTGAAATCGCAGCCCGGATGGATGAAACTAGATCTGAGGTCTTCTATATCATTCATTCGTTCACTCAAGTACGAGTCTAACCATGTGAATATGTAATCTAAAGTCGAACATGGGAAGACACCATCTAATTACCAACCAATGATATAAGTCGTTAATAGACGCGAGAGAAATCATCAATAATGATAATGATCCTCAAGGTACTGTAGTACATTCTGCATGGTGTGAATAGATCTTTTGATGTTGAACACCATACAAATTCTTTCAGTCAAAGGCCAATTATGTCAACCTATCGTCGGAAGCGAGAAACCTGCCATTGATGTATGCAAGCCTCAAGGTACTGAAAGGGTGTTTCTAAGCAACTCCTTGGATAATGTGTTGATGTCGACAAGAAGTGACTCGTCGCAAGAGGGTCTTGATGTATCCCACATCAATGACACAAAATGAGTGTAATGATTTTTGGAGATGGAATGTGACTAACGACACAATGTTCAGGGATGGCAGTCATGAAAATGAAGGCTTATGAGTATTGCAAAGGATGAATTTTAACTGAGTGACTTCTCTTGAACATGTCAGTGACACTGAATGGAGTGGCAGCATTGACCCAAAAACAAAGTAATGGATGGTATGATAGACCAAGGTATGATGACTATCAAGCAGATTAACCAACCCAAATAGTCACAGTGATGAAATGAAAGTGTCATGTTCAAGAGAGACCTGCTGCCGTAAAGCGGTTCACCCATTTTCCCATTTTCCCTAGTTATTGTTGACCAGTGCCTCTTTATCTTTATCAAGCGTGAGGAGGATAACATGCTTGTTTTATAGTTCCACCCTTTGGGTGAATCCATCTCTATGTGATGTTTTAACAATTCTAGTGAAGGTGAAACTTGGTCTTGTCATGATGGACAAGTTTGTCGCTATTTGATGTTTTAACGAGTTTAGCGAAAATTATAACTTGGTCCTTTTCATGTTTAGAGAGTTTGTAAAGGGACGAAAAGAAAAATCCACAAGTTTTTTTTCACAAGTTTGTCTCTCAACTCCGAAAAAGAGTAAAACAATACAAGAGAGAACCTATTGACCATGTTCGATCAATGAATTCCTTTTTCGTAAATAATCTATCTCATTTCGAGAAAGGGTTAAACTTATACTGAGTAGATGTCGTTTCCAATCTGTTAATGAGCTGAAAAAGACAAGTGCTTGGCAATCTTTTCATATTTAGAGAGTCTGAAAAGAGCTTAAAGAGGACTCCACTTAGAGGAACAAGTGGTGTCTAGGATAAAAACTGGTTCCAATGATGTTGGGACTTCTCAAACATGTTGATTTATGTGAAGAGGCTGGCTAATAAGACCATTCATTGCAATTGTTCCTCAAAAAGGGTAAAACAACAAAGTGAAAGCATATGATCAGCCAAGCAAATAGTGACGATGGAAGGAGAAAAAACAAGGCTGATTTGACGGAAGCGGTTAATAGAATGGCAATCACGAGGGTTAAAATGGAGATGGGTTCATTTTTACACAAGCTTGAACCATATGGAACTACGCTTGGATTCAGCTTCATGTTTACACAAGCTTATGTTGGCTTGTTGGGGCCTAACCCAGGTTTGGAGTTAATTAGCCAAACAAATCCCTGTACTACTAGCCCTTTCGGCAATAGTCCACGGAGCGCAGACTGAGGTCTCACCCGAGGTAGTATAGGTGGGTGTTAGAACCAGGTTTCCGCACCCTTGAGATGTTTGAGAGGTTGATTTGGTATAATTTCGCACAGGTTACTTCGTGCACTTTCCTGGCCTTCACGTCCTAATATAATCACCTTCGCACAACCCTAACCAAGGGTTGTGAGGCTTCCACGATGTTGGAACAGCACTCTACACTATTCCCCTAAGTCACGCCCGAGATCTTACTTATCTTCTTACACTGGTTAGTTATCTTCGTGTAAATGGATGCCTTATGTTATATTTATTTATACAACACATTCATATGAGTGTGCTCAGCAAATAAACAGTAAACTTACAATTCATACCCAATAATACATAAAATAGGAAAAGATACACAGAAATATGATAAAACTTCTCTTTTATTAATGCTTTCAATGATTACAGACTCGACCTGCCCTGCACACTCAGCTGCGGACTACTAGGCCTCTGCGCACTCAGCTGCAGAGACTTTTCCTACTCTACAACCCAATGACACACTTTGCACTTCGACTCAATCCCTTAGACTCATCATGCTTCTATCTTATTCACTTAGAGCCTTGCTCTATTTATACAATCCCATGATCTGTGGACCATGGGTAGATATTTCAAGCCTACATTACATTACAAAAACAAGGGCGAACAACCCTATGACTCTATTATGAATTTGCGCTCTGTGCCCATAAATCTTGGAGTCTTTACAATGGAGTGTTGATATTGCAACAAGATGATGGAGCTTAGTGAAAAGAGTCACCTTCACTAAGTGGGCCTGCAGGAAAATTATGGCGCAAAGTCTATTTTTAGACTATGTCTATTTTTAGACATATGGATCATGTCTATGAGTTGCAGGATGCTGTTTATGGATGATTTGTCAAGTTGGAAAAAATAGATGGACTTCTATTTTTAGACAACAACGGTGACACTGTCAAGTCTAATTATAGAGCAGTCAAATATTATTAGCTTATAATAATATTTAGGCTATAAAATTTATCTTATTCTCTTGGAGCACCTCATTTTGTGCTACAGATGTGGCACATGAAGCTGTCAGAAGGAAATACATTTTCTTTGTGGGTCAGTTGAGTTGTTGCATGCATGACTTCAGTTAGAACTCAATCAGTTGAGTTTGGTGGAGTTGATTGTGGAGTTGATGGAGTTGTGTTCAGTTTGACTTGGTTAAACTAGTTGTAATTAGTCTAACTGCAAATAGACTAATGATGAGTTGTTAAACTAATTATTAACTCATAATGCAACTAAAGAATACATGAGTTAACTCAGTTTCATGTCAGTGCATGTTCAGTTCAGCAGGGACTGGTGTTAGAGGATCAGATTGCTATCAGTTGTGACTATAGTTGTGCATGAGGATTTGCACAATCAATGGGATTGAGTTATGCTAATGAGAATTGGCCAATACCAAGTGATTATAGCCTCTGTTCATGTGATTCCCAGTGTGAGTGATTCTTTTGAGGTAAATACGAGTTTGGTTCAACCATTCTCATCCATTCTTCAGCAGGTATTGAGCAGTGGAGGCAGGCAAGCAGTGGAATAGATTTGGAGATCAGATCTGAGCTGTATTGTGTGTAACAGGTGGAGATAGTGCTAGATACTTGTGAGAAGTATTGACTATTGTAATGTTACATGTTCTATCATTAATATACAGATAGTGTGGGGTTTTCAGCTGTAAGCTTTCCCCGGGTTACATACTCTGTTAATGTGTGCATGCTCTTGATGTTTTATTGTTATTGATGCTGCTATATTGATGATCAACGTAGAGGAGCTTATGTATTGTGTATGTATTCTGTAATAGTACATGATCAGGATAATCTCCATTGAATATGTGTTTATTATTCAAAATTTCTACAAAATTCCCTTATTGTCATCTCCCATCCCTAACTCCCTCATTTCATCATTTCCTTCCTTGAGCAAGAAAACAGTCAACTTAAGGCCAAACAACTCATCATGGAGAAAGAGCAGTCCAAGATGCTACAAAAAGGAAGCAAAGGTAAAGCAGTGTTGGAGCCTGGTGAACATGATGAACATGAAAAGCAGGTTGAAAAGAAGAATCCAAGGACCAAGGGTCTCAAAAGGGCATTGAAGAAAGAAAAAGAACAAAACCTACTAAATGAAAACTTGGACATTGAAGATGTAATTCTTTTAGAAATCAGTGAAGAGAGGGAGTTTTGGCTTCATAAGATCAATTTCCACCTTTAGAAGCTCCTTGATAAGGTGAATAGGGATAATACGTTGTAAAGGAAGATGGCCATCCATTAATACACAAGGAATTAGGTTGCCAAGGTCAGAATTAAGCAATTGAAGGCCAAACTCAAAGAAAACCCTAAAAAGGAAAAATGAGAAGGAAAAATTGGGGATTCTTGCGGAAGCATCCACGAGAGAATGACACCCCTCAATTTTCAATTCATGATCCATTTTGGAGGTTTTCTAATAATTTTTGGTTTTTTGAGAATTTTGGTGCCAAATTTGGAAATTGGGCTAGTCATAGAAGCACAGTGCCTTGGCGCTGTGATTTTTCCTTAAGGCTCCAACTGCCAAGTGAATTGAATTTTTGGAAATCCGATGACCTCCTCTGAAAACCAATTTCATCATATTTCTCAGACAGGGTGCAGATTTTGAAAAAAATGAGAAAAATGGGTCAAAAATCATCATTTTTCCACTCTTTTTGACAAGCGCTGTGCTTTTGGAGACACCTTGGGAGAATCAACTTTTGAAGGCCTTCCCATAGGTAATTTTCAAATATTAATAGTTTTATGGAAACTAGATAGGCAAGGATAATTGGTTGTTCTCTCAGATCTCAAATTTCACCTTAGGAAGGCACCCAAAGTGGCCTCAACGTTAACACTGCGCTTCTGCAAATTTCAGAGTTTTTATTTAAAATTTCACTATGTAATTTCCTAGTTTTTTAGTTTGACTTGGTCAAAGTCAAAACTCATGAAGTAATTGTAGTAGTTCGAGGTTATATGATGTAATAATGAATAAATAGACATCATAGGTTGTTTTTATGGTTTATTTGGCATCATTAAGGAAGAAAAGTCCTAAACAAAGTCTAAAATAAGTGTTTGTATTTGACCTTCTCACTCTCACTTGTTTGTTGAGAGAATCTTGGAAACAGTTCCACCACTTAGGAATTAGACTCATTAAGGTGGGGAAGTGGTTCAATTGAGTCTATATGTATCATTTCCCATTCAGAGAGAAGGGTTGGACTTTTTTGGATAGACTTGTACCTTATGTTTTCTTATAGCTAATCAAGGAGCAGTTGCAACTATTTTTTAGGAATACTTGTTCAGTGAGTCTATGGTGTTATTTCCATTTCATATCAATGTCTAATTAATGAAATAATATTTGTTTACATTCTTTTCCTTCTTCTTATGGTTTTCCTTATAGTCACATAGGCACAATTCTTAGATTTAATCTCTGTTAATGTGGAAATCATGCATGAGTTTCTTTTCTTATAAGACTAATGAATTAATTCTTTTACATGCTCATTATGTTCTCTTAAACTCTAAGACCTATACTACATTGAAAACACTTTAATTTGACCATAAGACACTAATATCTAGCTTCTCTTTATACTTGTCACTGCATACTTGAGGCCTTGACCTAATTACCAATTCTAATCCCAAGTCCAACAAAACCATAAACCCTAAATTCACAAATACTCATACAAGACTTGTATATCTAACCTAAAACCAGTTTATTTCTTATTATTCATTGAAAAATCCTTAGAGAGATCCCTCTCTAATTCACTAGCGCTAGCTACTAAACTAAAAGTGTTTCGAGGTTACCTCTTTCAATCTCCTCCTCGGCCTACGAAATTGTAGGAGATAACACATTGAAGTGAATCTATCACTAAGGATCAAAAAATCATGAATTTTTTATGAATTCAATAATTGTTCTAGGTCACTACCTTTCTAAGGAAGGGATCCAAGTTGACCTTGACAAGTTTTCCATTATCAAAAGGGTCCCTGTCCCTCAGAAACTAGGGAAGTTAGAAGTTTCCTTGGACTAGTTGGATATTATACAAGATTCATTAAGGATTTAAGTAGGTTGGATTCACCTTTGTTTTGATTGCTAACTAAGGATTCACTTTTTTATAGGATAGATAAATGTCAAGAGGAACTTGAAGAGTTTAAGGAGAAATGAACCACTACACCAATTCTATGAGGTCCCAATTGGGCATTTCCTTTCCACACTCACACAAATGCATCATACAAAGTTGTAGGAGCAAATTTGGGACAAGTGAAAGGCAAATTTCCCTATGCCATATATTTCATCAGTAAGAACCTCTCCAAAGATGAAATTAATTACACATTATTGAAAAGGAACTCCTAGCTATTGTGCATTCCTTAAACAAGTTTAGGCATTATATCACTGGGTACCAAGTCTTTATACATATTGATCATGCAACCATAAAATATGTGGTGAATAAACTTGATATCGATGCTAGGATCATTAGATGGTTATTATTTTTGCAACAATTTGATCTAACCATTATTGAAAAGCCATGGAAGAGAAATGTGGTTGTAATTTTTTTCTAGACTAACATTGTCTACATAAAATGAGGATATGATAGATGATCAAATTGGAGATGAAAACCTCTTTCCTATTTTACTATCGTCTCCTTAGTTTATTGACATAGAGAATTTCTTGGTTGCTAGGAGATTATCTCCTAACCTATCCTCCAAGGATAGGAGCAATATTGTTAGGGAAAGTGAAACTTTCAATTGGATTGGGGGGAATCTCTTCAAATTAGGACCAAATCAAATCTTGAAGAGATGTGTAAGGGAGGATGAGGTTTTGTACATCCTCTCACTATGCCATGATGGACCCTATGGGGGCCATTTTTCTTCCGATAAGACAACCTTCAAAATTATCCAAGTTGGCTACTATTGGCATACTCTACACCAAGATGATAGAAGATACACTACCAGATGTGATGAGTTCCAAAGGATGGGAAAACCTACACCAAAGGATAATATTCCCCTGCAACCTCCAGTGACTCTTAAGCCATTTGAGAAATGGCACATGGATTTCATTATACCAATTGATCCCCCATCCCAAAAAAATAGATACACCATTGTGTGCATAGATTATTTGACAAAGTTGGTTGAAGTGAAGAAAATAAAAGAAAAAAGAAAGAATAAGGTGGCATCATTTCTATGGGAAAAACATCTTCAAAATTTATAATTCCCAATGGATCTAGTCATTGATCAAGGGGCTCAATTCACGTCAAATACGATAAATGGAATCATGGAGTAGCATCATATAAGGCACATAAAATCATCTTCCTAGCATCCTCAAGAAAATGGACAGGTGGAGGTCATGAAAAGAGATTTGAAAAACATCTTCACTAAAGTTATCAGCAGTAGCAAAAAGGATTGGGTAGCTTTACTTGTGTTGGCCACCTGGGCCTATAATACCACATATAAAACCACCACTGGGTTCACTCCCTTTCAATTGGTTTATGGAAAGAAAGAAGTCATTGTTTTCCATTGAGTTTGATTATAACACCCTAAGAAAGGAAGCACGATTATACCTAGACATCACTAATCCCCACCAAGAGAGGTTGCAAAAATTCAATGCTCTTGATGAAATAAGATAGTAGGACCTCATGCATACTAAGGTGGTTCAATTGGAGAGGAATATTTGGCATGAAAATGACATTAGAGAAAGGACCTTCCAAGAGGGTGATTGGGACGTACTGTATGACTCCAGATTCAAGGAATTCAAAATAAAGATGATGACAAGATGGTTAGCTCCATATCTGGTGGAAAACTTTCATGAGAATGGCTCTCTCTAGATAAGAAAAATTGATGAAGGAAATCCACTTTAGTCAATGGTTACTAGTTCAATCTCTAGAACAAGCCTTTGTCACAACAGGAGTTTACAAAATCAATAAGAAAGGAGATGAATGTAATTGGGGGTCTCACAACTCTAAGTTCATCTTGCCTCTAATCAACGAAAGAAAAAAAAGAAAAAGAAAAAAATAAGAAACCTAGGTGAAAACCTCCATGAGGAATTTGAGGCAAATATATGATTGAAAACCTCCATGAGGCAGTTTGAGAGTCAAAAAATAAAGAAATAAAAAATATTCCTAAGTGAGAAACTCCTTTGAGGCACTTGGGGTAGCACTATAGTTTGACAACCTCCTTTGAGACAGCCTGTAGGTCTCAAAAAAAGAAAAGGAAGAAAAAAATAAAAAGAAAAAGGAAAAAAACAAAAGAAAAGCAAGGGAACCCTTACACCATTGTTGCTAACATTTTTTTGTAAGGTTTCAGTCATAGACAAAATAGGACAAAAGATAAGAAGGAAAATTCCAAACTCCACTTTTTCGTCTACCTAGCTATATCTCTCCATCTCCTCCATCATTTCACTGCTTTCCCCAAGTTCCTCCATCACCAAGTCACGTATCTCACTCAATTCTTCCTCAACCCTGAATTGCTATAGGATTGTCTAGATTTTCTGCAAGATTGTGATAGACATGGAAAAAGGGTTTAGATATTATGTTTTCCAAAGAGGAACCAAATGAGGTGTTCAAAACACCCTCATCATCCATTCTCCTCATACATTTATGTCCATCAAAACACTCGCTTTCACCCCTTTTTCGATCATTTCCACCACAACAAAGTCTTGAAATCATTGTCCATAGATTGATCATGGATTATCAAAGTTTTCGGAAGCATTATATGAAGGATATTATGGTCATAGAGGGTTTTTTTTGACTCCTAGAGGAAGACACACTGCCCTGTAGCAAACTACACAAACCCTACAGGACCAGAGTTGAAAGCACCGAAATGAAGAAACAAGCATCATGAAGTCATTGGAGAGTCACTTCCTTGATTTTGGGCAACTACGAAACCTTTACAAAGCCGCTACATGATCATTGTTCACCTTAGACAACAACATTTGATCCACCTCCTAAATAACTTGTATTGTCAAGCTTTGACCATTCAATCACATGGTAAGAAAAAACAAATGAGAGCAAATTCAATGCATGGAGAAACAAGAATGAGAATATGAAATCTCAATAAGAGAGCATATAGACCATTGCCTTTGTTTAGGAAAAGCATGTAGACATCAAGTGTTCAACACATAGGAAAAGACCACCAAGTAGTCACAAGGATGAAAACTCCTCATCTCTTCCTTTGACTGCATAATAGTTTGAAAATGTTTTGAATGCATGAGAAACAAGCTTCCTATAGGTTGAAGGTGTCTAGAAGTCTCGATCTCCCTCAAACAGTTAAGTAAAGTTATCTCCCTCTCTCAAATGACGTAGAGAAGACAACAAAAGTGAGGAGGTGGTTATTTATAGGAGTGGGCCAGAAATCTTATGAGGAAGTTACAAATGTGGTAGGTTGGGGCTAGCTAGAAAATCACATTGAGCCCACCACAAAACTACAAAAGGAATAAAAGAGTGGGTCTGAACCTCATTTCTACCAAGAGCTTCATTCCAAAAATGGTAAGAAAGGCACATTACATCATTGGTAGTCGAGCTAGCTACCATATGGGGTCCCATAGGTTGCCATAGAGAAGCTACTAGGCTGAATACTAGCTGCTAGAGGATTTGTGCTCAATGCTACATGATATTAAACAACTGCTATAGGATGGTGATTAGTTGCCATATGATTAAATCAGGAGGTGGAAAAGAGCTTGATTTTGTGGAAATTTTCTTCAAAAACATCAAAACCATGAAGGAGTCTCCAAGGGAGGGGTGAGTAGTAAATTTTCCTTGCCTTCCATGCATTAAAAAAAACTACTAAAATTGATAATATTCTTCTTATAGAGGCATCCTGTAGAAAACCCCTGAAAGTTAAACTTTTTTAAACCTTGTTTTTTCTTATGTAACATCATGCTAGAGAAAGCATTTTTATTTTTTTTATTTTTTTTTAAATTTGGCATATAATTTTCCTACCTCTAATAAAAAAAAGAAAACCATTTCTCTCATCTCTACTCTGAAACCCTAGGTTTCCCATATTCTGAGAACTGATAGAAAATTATTTTAAAAACAATCTTGAAGAAGTTATAGAAGGGAACATGGGAGGATGATTCAATAGGGTGGAGCCCATATAATCAACAAGAATCCATCAACACCCCCCTGTTAGGTACCTCTTCTGAAATAACCAATGGATGGAGTTCTTTGAGAAAATCAAGAGGTATGATGGTGAAATTACACGTAAATCAACATCAAAGGGAAGAAAGTTCAACCACCATTGTGAGGGGGCTTGTCATACATTTAAATTCATAAATCATTAGCAAGGTGACCAAATTGTCTCTAGGAGTTATGTTGGCAAGGAGGATAGAGAAAAATCCATTACAACTAGAAATAACTTATTCCTCCATGAAGAGAAACCAATTGAAGATAAGAATGGGGTTAGAAGGGAGAGCATACGTTACCCATAAGATGAAGTGGCCTATCACATATCAAAATACATATCATGTGAGGGGAGTCTCAGTTGTTTTTATGCCTATCAATTTAGGCTACTTCATGAGCTGAGGTTCTAGAAAGAATTTCATAGCCCAAGTAGACTTATTATTTCCCACTTCCTTCTATAGTCCATAGTGGAAATGAGTCAAAGGCTCAGAAAAGGGAAGCATCCGTACGTTTTCCATCATGGGCTCATAAGGCTCATTATCATGGATTCCCTTGATCATATCAAGAACCCTGTGTCATGGACATACTTTATACATATTGACAGAGATGACTCGATTGAGACATAAGCCTAGAGTTTGATAGAACATGAAGGGGAAGAGTTCGAACTCACTGATGAATGAAAATTGCAAAATATAAGGGACTTGAGGATGTGGGCCTAATGGAAGAGAGAATGAATAAAATGGGTGAAGAAATGGATGATTTTAAGTTGAGAAAGGCAATCATTAGGGAAAAACTACAAATGGAAAATAAGATACTGAAACACAAGTTGCAGAAGAATGAACGGAAACTTGCCACCATGGAAAGCTTGGACATGGAGGCCACCTAATGCAGAAATTCCTAAAGAACATATGCCATGTTTCTCAAATAGTAGTGGCTTCAGTTTCAAATCAAAACTCTAATACAATATGGTCCACCTCCCTTCTAAAACTACAAACAGTTTATTAAATTTTTTCATACGGATACTATGGAGAATAGGGCTAAGATGGTAGAATTCTACATGAACAACCTCATATTGACAAACATTAACTTTTTGGATTTGAATTCTGGGATGGGGGATGTACAAATGATGGAATTAGCCTCCTGGTTGACCTATGAGGAGGCAAGAGTTGAAGAGGAAAAGAGGATCATGTCCAAAGAGACTAGTGAGGCCCTATGGTTCAAAGAAGAGTAGAGGTCCCCTCACCTTATCATCAGGAACCATAAGATCATCTTTGAGGATCCAAAATTGGCACCACACTACATAAATAAGCAAGAGAAACCCATCCAACACTCTGAAGACATGTTCAATCTCCTAGGGACCAAGGGATTTCAGGCTTTTCAGAGGACATGGAACTCATTACCACATAGCCCGTAAATCAGAGAGTACCACTCCCAAGAGAGATTAACGAATGACTTGGATAAGACACCCTTTTATAAGAGGATGGTAAAAATATTGAAGGCCAACTAGATTGGGATTAAGTTCAACCCCTTTATTGTTAGGGATAAAAGAAAGAAAAGAGCAAATTGAAGAGAAGTAAGAGTGGAAAAAAATAGAGAAAAATGAAAGGTTCCACACTCAAGAGAGCACTCCTTCAAAGATAGCTTAGGATGTTAGGGTATGCACCTGGGCTATGTATGAGATTGAATTAAATGCATGAGTTGTTGAGAGGGTGAGAAAGACCTTCAGTAGGGGGGTGATAATGGGCTCTATTAATAGGTGCATAACAAGACCCATCTGACCATCCTTCAACATATATTTACCTCTTTCCTCGCATTTGATGACATGATTTTGAGTATAATGTGTTTATTAGGAAGACTAAAGGATATTTATCATATCTCATGGCCTAATATGATTAATGTAGGAAACGAGTGCATTTACTATCCATAGATAAGTTGGAGGAAACTTGAGAATATGTAGGAGGGTTGCCCGATACACTCACTCACCTACAACTTGAATTTCTCCCTCAATTTACTCACCCACAGTTTCAGTATCTACTAACAACTGATGAACTCAAGGATTGTGAGGATCTAAGGTAGCTAGATCCACATTTTTAAGGATTTTTGAGGGAAGAGACCCTATTTCCAGGGATGTTGTCCCTCAATCATTTTTGTATAAATAAGAGATACCAAGGACTCAATAGGATTCAACTTTTGGAGAATATAAAGGGTACTAAGAGCTAGGCACTTGTATTTGTCATTTTCATTCCTTTTGGCATGTACTCGAGAATTGTTTTAAATTAATGAGAAGCACTTTTCTATCTTAAATCTAAGTTTTCTTTAGAGGGATGAGTCCCCTTGGGTTAGGGCCTAACCTAAAGGATTTAGTCTCTCTCTTGTGTATTTTATTCATGCATTTTCCTTCCTAGTAGTATTTCCTTTCCTTTCTAGTAGAACTTGTTTATGAGAAACTTTCTTGTCCAGGCCTGTAAATCACCTCTCTCATGGGAAGTGTGGTTGGAGATAATGTGTTAGCAAGCCAAAAATACACAATTTAATTCTTTCTATAGTTGTTAGATATCTGATTAGCCTTCTTTTTACATCTTTGTTTTCTACAAATTAGTCATTAGTTTATAATTTTTCTTTAAGCATAGGAAGAATTAAATATAATGGATGTAGGTCTTGTGTATAATAAAATATATATTCCCTTTTAATGTACGAGTTATACTTAGAATAAAATTCAACTCATTCTTTCTTTGTTATTTCAATTTTCTACAAATTACACAGTTAACATGCTCTATATATGTGGAAATATTGAGTAAATCTTATGGTGTGTAGGTACTACTATTGGATTTTAGGGTTATCATTTCCATTTAAAATCTCAATGATACCACCAACTCATTTAATTTTTCCTCAAAAACTCCTTCAAAACACTGTTCACCAAGAGTTCATTTCTGGTTTGTTGAAGGCCACTATGTGCATTGCTCCTTGTGAAAGATGGGCCCCTGAAGGTTACTAATCTTTGAAAGGGCCATATACAACATTATCATACTTGGCATCACACTTTCTTACATATATATCTCATTTTTAGGCCTCATGATGCTCACAAATTCAATCTTTTAGAAAAACAAGGCAATCATGTAGCATCTTGTAGCAATCCTATAACATCCTTTAGCACCATGTAGAAGCCTTCCAAACATGACCGAAATTGTCCCTAACAATATACTATTGCCTCCTATCCATTAATAATCTCTCATAGGCTTTGAAAACATGATTAAGTGAGACTAAATCACACATAGGACTTGCCTTTCCAGCACTGCAATTCATTTATGCAATTCGGGTTAGTAAACAAGATCGTGTACTAAATGGCATAATGATGATTTACATGATTATTTTATGAAGCACATAATGTACTATGTTACTAGGGTATAATTCATTTTGAATGCGGTGTTTTAAGGTTGATTACATTCTCTTTACATTATGAAATTTAGATTAAGTTTGCTTTTTTTTTTTTTTATGCTTCTTAAGCTATGGTTTTGATTTCAAGCATTGTTATTTCTTAAGCATAAACTACGTTTAATTTGATGCAAATTTTACATTATGCAAGTATATTAATGTTTATATTATGCAAGTAAAGTAGCCTTTATATTGTTGCACGTAAGTTAGCATTTACATTTAATCAATTAGGTTATTATTTACATTTATGCAAATAGGTTAGCCTTTCCATTCTTGCAAAACATAGGTGAATTTCCATTTCTACAAACAGATTAACATTTCCATTCTTACAGGTAGGTTAGAACTTTACTCTTATGCAATCTCTTTTTTCTTGAAAATATAGATTCAGTTGAGCGAATGGTACTTTTATAACTTGGTTTGGTCCATTTCGTCAGAGTAACTTGAGTATAACTTAGCCTACTATGCATATAACTGGTGAGCTCCAGTATTGTAGCAATAATGCTACAACTCTTGAGGCTTCCTGTCTCTCATTTTATCAACCCGGTTGTTCGTACAAACTTGGAAGCGACGGTGCTATATGCACAAGTACTAGATCTTGTCGCAGCTGTCACTTGGTCAGCTGGCACAAGTCCGCTAGGGCTCAAGCCAACTTCTATAGGCTCACAGAAGAAGCTTTATCAATGATGGACGAAAGCTAGCTCAAAGGAGACTAAGCTAATTGACAAAAATGAACTAAAAGGAAATCAAAGCATGTAACCCTAGGAAACCCTAATTTGACTAGTCTAATCTCTATAATGCAATGGGGATGAGTAATACTTCTACCAATGTTGCTACTACATCTAACAAGTGGAAATGCATGAATCTAAACTACTGAAATTATAAAAGACATGTCTTTATACTTTTTCATTAAGTAGGTGGAGTGATTGTGATTTGTTTACTTATTAGGGTTTGATTGTGCAGATTGGATGGAGAAGGAAGGAAAGCGTGGGACAGGTTGGGGAGGCTAGGTGAGGTCCCTATGGACCCTTGGCATTCATCCACAGGGGTTTTCCACGTCCAGAAGCTCAGCAACCGCGTGAAAGACCTCCTACAGGATGTCTGCAGGGGATTCTACAGGAAACTCAGGGTTTTCTACAGGATGTCTCTGAATTGCTACAGGATGGTCTACCGTGGAAGACTGAGGTGAGGGAAAGGTGATGGACAGGTAGGAAGGGATGTGAGAGATAGGGAGCAGGCTGGTGATGGCTCAGGAATGGAAGGATGAGATGGGAAATAGGTGTAGGGAGTGTGTTGGAGTGATGGATGTGAAAGGTCAAGGAATGAGGCTACGTGAGAATTAGGAGATGTTTAGGAAAGGGCAGAACGCAGTGTAAGGCGAAGAAACGTGGTTGCATGTGAGGTCAAAACAGAAAGGATGGCAATGAAACGAGATGGAGGAGAGTGTAAATGAAACAAATGACCAAAACTGTTATCAAACCGGAAATGCATCAACCTACACTAAGTGTACCGTGATTTTATTGAACAGTGATCCAAAACGCAAGGAGAAATACGTATGGGACTGTGGTGAAGAGATGTGTGGTTCGTGTAAATGACAAGGAAGCATCTAAATCCAAATCATAACTGTGTAAACCGAATTCATGCGTGTTTTTGGTGGTCTGCTATGGACTGCACCCCAATCTTCAAACGAGATGGCAGTGAGCCTTAACAACCGATTTTGCTGGAGCTCCAAGGGATATTATGTATCCTTTGCTACACTAAGCAAGTGGAAGTAATTGTACCATAAGCAAAATCTATCTAACTTATAAGAAAATCGAATTACAAGACTGCCATTCAAATTGCATGTGTAAATGAAACGTAAAGTGCTGGAAAAGAAATAAAAACAATACTACAACAGAGGGGATCTATGGCTCTCAGTTTGGGCCCTAACCTAAGAGCTATAGTCTCCTAATAAAACTCAGGAATCGATCACAAACTGTCCTCTTTATTCATAATTCAACGTCATGCCAAACTGGCTTACAGCAAAAGAAAACAAAATTGGACTGATTCCAAAATGATATGATAACCCAAGAGATTCAACAACCTATCTAAGGCTACGGCCTCCATATTTATACAAAAAAAGTGATGATCCACCAAGTAGCCTTGATTCTAGGAGCTCGGCTGTCTAACTGAAGTTTAACTGCGGATTTGTGAGGCAGTCAACTGTTGTTCTGGTAGAACAGTTGATGACTGCTGTTCCTGTAGGACAGCTGGCTACTTCTGAGGCTCGGAGGGGAGATTGATTGGAGCTCGGAGTTCTCGGTGGGAATCACGAGGAATGTCCCCATACCGTGGACATCTCTCCACAAAATCAGCAGTGCCACCTTATGTCTCCTTATTCCTTTTGCGTTGTCTCTTGTTCCCCTTTTTTAATGCCAAAACCTGGAATCACAATGCATTAGTCACGTGGATAAAGTGTCTAACCTTCCTCCTACAAACAACATGAAATAACTAAGAAATGCATGCATAAGCAAAGAAAGATGAATGGTTTGAGCAAGTAAAGTAGGCCAAAATGAGCCCGAATTGTACCAAAATTGGGGCTCATCATCACCCCCCAGCTGAAACATTTGCTCATCCTTGAGCAGCTCAATCCAATTCCTCGTCCTTCATGGCCCTTACTGCCTCGCTGGCATCCCAAGGCTCTGTGGTAGTGTCTTCCCTGCGGGTGTGAAATCCTGCTGTTTTGTCCACCTCTGCCCATTGCTGACCTTCACTTTCCTTTGAATTACCCTTAGTTAGGCCCAGCAGTATTGGTGGGCTGAGTTTAAGGCCAATCCAATTGGCCTGGAGGCTCTGCATAGATTTCTTGTAGAGTGCAACCTTGGCCAAAGCCTCCCTCATCCGGATAGGTGTATGATATTCTCGGACCTGTAGGCTGTGACCGAGGGTATTCCACCTACGCTGACAAGCATGAGCGGCATTGTCCCCCAACAGCCTCTCCATATCCTCGAAGTGGGCGATAGCTTGAGCTTGTTTGTCCATCCACTTTAGGGAAGCTGTGGGGTTTGTAGCTAATTGCTTATGTGTCGAGATGAGGGTCACCGGATCTTCAATTTCCGGCCTAATGAGCAATGGCTCCTTCACTTCTTTGTTCATGATTAATTTGGCCTCATTTGCTCTTTGGTCCTCATGGTTTAACCATGAGGCCAATGCCATCAATTGCATGTCACCCAAGGCAATGTTGGGATCCCATGAGACCTCATTAGGCAAGGCCAAATTGTGAAGGTAGAACTCTGCCAATTTGGCTCTGTCCTCTGCTGAACTAGTACTGCACAATTCGAAAAACTGGTGTGGGCTTTGAATTAACATACCTCTCTGTGCCAGGGTGTTTATTTGGAACTGCAGCCATTGATCCCTTAAAAACAAACCATAGGATCTTGCAGGTGCCCTGCACTGAATTGCCTCTATGGCCCAGCTGGCCATGCAAGCCAGCTGTGTGTCTTTTTGTTGTAGCTGCTCCTTGAGTGCTTGCTCTGCAATTTTTGCTTGCTGTTGTTCTTCCTGTAGCTGCACTATGGTTTCTTCAAGGCTAGAGGGAACCTCCTTTGTGCTTGGCTGGTCTTGCACGACAACCTTGGAGGATGTCGATGCTCCTGCCTTCAGCTCTTTCAGCTGCAAACTTAACCTTTGGTTTTCTTCCTGTAGGAACGTTTGCTGGCAATTGGCCGCATGTTTGGCCATTCCAAATTCGCTCCTAACTTCTCTGAGCTGTTCCTGTAGAGGGCCTATGTCGGCCACGCCCTTAGACTTGGCGATCTGCATCCAGGTGTGAGACCGGACCTTTTCCTCTTCCAATGCAATAAATAATGGAACAGTAAATTTTTGCGGGATGATCTTTCCCGCCTCCAAGAAATTGTAGTAAGAATTCAGACTGGGTGAAGGGGTAGGCTCAGGGATATGCTCTTTTGCTTCCTGCCCGGGAGGTTCTAGCTCATCCTTTTTAGCTGACGAGGGCCCCTCCTTTTCTCTCTGCTCTGCTTCCTGTAGACGAGCCAGCGTATCCTGTAGGACCTCCTGGGCTTGCTGTAGCCGTGTTTTCTCGTCCATCAGGTCTATTCTTTCTTGCCACGTACTCTTCTTCGGGCTCCCCTTCTCATAGGTAACTGTAACTTTTGAGGGGGATCTCTCACTAGAAGAAGTAGGTGATCGTTCCGTGGAAGAAACGGGTGATCTTGCTTCGGGAGAAACCGGTGATCGAACTTCGGGAGAAACGGGTGACTGAACTTTTGGAGAAACAGGTGACTGTGCTTTGGGAGAACCGGGGGTGTCCTTGATGACAATTGGGCTGCTGGATGGTGCCTGTGGCTTCCCGGTCTTTATCCTCGTACTTCTCCGACATTTGAAATAGAGAGGAGGATCTCTCTTTCTCTTTCCTTTCTGCACAGGTGGCGTACTGAGGCCAGCTAATACAGCCGCTGCCTCTCTAGCCAGAATGTCCACCTTCTTCTCTTTTGACTGTGTCTTGGCCTGGCTTCCTGTAGAAGCTGTCCTCGGGATTCCTGTAGAAGCCGTCTTTGGGCTTCCTGTAGGAGCCTGTTTGACTTTTCCTGTAGGGACAGGTGTCTTACTCTTTGTTTGTTTTGCTGCCACGATCTTCTCTTTTGGTTTGCTGGCGGGTGCTGGAGACGTAGCTGGGCTGACATGGCCTACTCCAGCTTTGTCGCTTCTATTTTTCGTCCTCACCTCCCTTGCTGACAGGATGGGAGAGTCAACTTTTTCCTTAGCATCCTTTTCTTTGGTTTGCTCCTTTTTCACAGTAGCCGGGGCACTGGAGCGAGCATCCTTCTTTTCCTTGGTTACAGTTTTTTGCCCTTCTCCACTGGACGCCCCTGTTTCTTCCAACAGTGTCTTCACGTCCCCTTCACGAGTTAGATTTCGGAAGGATTCCCACGAGAGGGGGACCTTGTAAGAATGCAATGCATCCTCTACTAGCAACTTAATTAGCCCATGGTGGGCCACCTGCTCTGGAACGCCATCCTTCAGCTTGGTGGTGCATTCCATCAAAGATTGCAGCAAGAAATAGGGAAGGCCCAATTTCTGCTCTACAGGAAGATTGACCCTGTATCGTAATTCGGTGAGCAGTCGGAAATGGTATGCATATACGATGCTGTGGCGACCCTCACAGGTGATATACCTGATGATTTGCAGGCTGACTTCGTTCCACGGTGGTGTCAAGCTGACCCTTCGCACTCCATTCTTGTCCTCAGAGAATTCCTCGTTTGGTGGGAAGAATTCCTTCTT
>APFE030103390.1:0-10989 GCA_000404065.3 Pinus taeda | reverse complement strand
CTTTCTTAGTTCAACAATTATATTTATCACTCCAAGGATCTTATCATCTTGTATCAACGAAGATGAAAAATTGAAGAATTCCAAAAGATGTGAATAGATTACAAGGACAAAGAACAAATGACACGTCTTGTCAATAATAAGCTTTGGGGACAAAGATTTTAGAAGAGGAAGGCAATGTTATGAATATAATTTATATAAAAATAATGTAAATATAGTAATGATTAATTAGTGAACATAAATTAGTAAATAATTTCGACGAGGCATGTCTAACTGGACATGACCTTCCATGAAGAGGGACTTGCCTAGGCATATAAGTAGGCCTCATTTGTAACAATCTCGTATCTTCTATACATTTCTTATATAATATATGTCATATACCAGATTTTTTGGGTATTCTGTTGCGTACGCGAACTTTGTTCGTTACATTGGTATCAAAGCATTCCTCTGAGTATACAAACTTAGTTCGTTATATTGGTATCAAAGCATTCCTTTGAGTATTTGAACTTTGTTCATTACATGCTCTTTTCTCATTTGGGCTTGTCGTTCACCTTAGCTGTGATGCCATGTTAATTTTCCATTGTTCTATGTTATTACAATTACTGTAGCCCAATTCGCTTCTTCATTTAACAATCTTTTTAGCAATAAATAATACTTCCAATCATCAATAGTAATTGAAGATATAATAGTAAATGAAATGACAATAGGAGATAATCAACACATTGACAATACATAGCAATTTGGTCAAAGACAAGGGAAAACCCCACATAGGGGGAAAACCCTTTGAAATTCTTCTTCTATTTATAATGTTTAGTAGAGAGTACAATGAGCCAAATTCAACAATAAGAGTTAAAGTCAAAGCCTTGACTTTCCCAACATTATAACTAACCCAAAATCCAATATCAATGATCAAATAGTCAAGTTTGGTCAACACTCAAATTTGCAAATCTGTCCAAGTCAACAACAGTCAAAGTTTGCCCTAATCAGTCAACAAAGTCAATGGTCAACCCTTCCAAACATCTCAGCCAAATCAACCATAAATGCGGCCTCATGTGTTCGTCAAGGTCAACCCAAAATAGTCAACAAAAGTCCAGTCAAACTTGGTCAAATGAGATAGAATCTATGGTGAAGGTTTTTAATTACTGCGGTGAAAGTTTGTCGTTGACACAAGTCAAACAACCCAAAAAATCTTAATTTTTGTGCCAATCAACTTGGCCTTTGAAAATCAGAATTTTCCCACTCAACGCAAGTCAAATGATGAAGTCAAACTGTCCATATGAAAAGTCAACGCAGAAATTGTCTCCTTGGACCCTTGCACGTGTGAAAAAGAAGTTGTCTCTGACTTGTACGAACCAATCAATTTCAGAGAGAGAGGAAGAGATGTTGAGTTGTGATGATGTCCAAGTGAGATTGAGGTGTCCTTAATTTATAGACATTGTAGGAGGGCTAATTAGCCTCTAGGACGACCCGATCAAATGTCATATTGTGGGCTTAACATAAAAAATACACTTTCCCTTATCCAAATCCAATGCTTCGAAAGTCAAAATTGGTTCTCTTGGAAAGAGGAATCTAGTCCAATGATTGGAATTTGTCACTGCGCTACCAAATTAATAGGGGGAAAGAGAAAGTGCTTCTTCATCATCAGCTTCCACATCCACATTGCCCAACCCTTTAGCTACCTCATCATTTTTTGTTCTTAGAACCACACCTAGTACACAACCTTCTATTAGGTGAACAATTAGAAAAGGGTGAAGGAAGAAGCTAACACGTTGGTCGATAGGAGTTTTCTATGGAGTGACATTACTTTCAACTGCCAAAAACGATCCATTCTACTAGCCTATTTTTGTTGAGTTTTGTAGTTGTGGTCAGTCTTCATAATGTTCTTTTGTACATGTAAAAGATGAAATATAAATTATCTTTGTAAAAGAAAATTTATATGAAACATGTTCTTCATGCTTGCAAGAAAGGGAAATTATTTACTTGTATGCTCTTCAAGAGCAGGAAAAACGAAATCCAAATTAGTGTATTCGCCATCACAAGTGACCAAGTCGGCCCTCCTAATGTCAAGTCGGCTTGCCCATGGGACACAACTATTCGCTTGAGAAGAAGACTCTAAATAAGCATATTTTCTCTCCTTCAAAGGCACATACATCACACACATATTATGTATGTTCAAGCGAAGGATACAAGGAGTATAAGGATGAAGAGAAGAAGAGGAATACTTGCTTGGGATATGTGATTTGGTACACGTGTCTGAGGCATAAAAAATCAGTAGTATAATTCAAACTCCGTGACAACCTTCTTTGTGTTTAAGGGCTGAGATACTCGAGGTTATCTCTGCATTCTATTTGATTTGTCTTCTTTGAATTTTAGGGCCGAAGTATCTTGGGGTTTTTCTGTGTTGAGGGCTGAGATCACTGAGGTTAGTTTCTGTGCATAGGGCCGAGTTCTCTAAGGCTAATCTCTGTGCATGTTGATTTTTAATGTACCTTGGACAAGTGGTTTCTCATTGGTTAGTCTCTACCTAGGGAAAAGTGTCTAAAATAATTCTTTTCCTAAGTGTGACTTTATAAAGTGAAAGTGACTTTATAAGTGGTAAAGTAATGTTAAATTATAAAGTGAAAAGTGACTTTAGACAAAGTACAATGTGGGTATTTTATTTAATGGGTGAGTCAAAAAATAGAAAGTGAGAACTAAATGCACATTTATTCTCATCCCTTGATCTAAATGAATTTGAGCCATTAGATCTTAGGGTTGCCCAAAAGTCATTTAGGGAAACAAACGAGAGAAAAGAAAAGAGACACTATATTCATTCTTCATAAGCAGATTGGAGAAAGGATGCTAAGAGCTGGAGAAAAGTTATGAAGGAGAAATTTGTTGCAGCAAGCTGTAGGAGTGATTTTTGGGCAAAGCTGGGCACGAAAATCAAGGCATAGAAGACAACATAAGGTACAATATGAACAACATTTAATGCTGTGAGCTGCACACCGTTCAAGAGAAGTTTTTGAAATTTGTTACAGTTCGTATAGTGGTACCGAAATCTGTATAGTATAGTCTATACAATCCATATCCGTTCAATATATATATTCAACTTCAAGTGGGCATGAAAATTGAGGCAAAGTGGGCACTATTTTCAAGGAGTTTTGGGTTGAAGAGATAAGTTGTATTTTTCTGTTTTGTTTTGTTTGCAAATGTATTTTTCTTGAACTTGAAAGGTAAATAAATTTGAAGAGGTCTCTAACAGGTTTTCCCCTAAGAAGATTGAAGGCATTTTCCCTGGGTCTAAGTTGACCAAAAATTTGTGTGTATTTTTATGTGTGTTGCTAGTCTGTTTATGTCCATATTTTTTTCTGCATTTGTTGACAGTCCCATGTGTTTTAATCTAAAAATTTCATTTTCAAAATTATATATGTTGAATGTATGTTTATGGGAAAGGGCATTTAACTAAATTGGAGTGATAAGGTGAAATTAAAACCGGGTTGGGATTGCAGGAAACTTTTTAGTCATCAAATTTAAACAGTGCATAGGGAAAAGCTATGAGGCTAATTTTTTTGTATAGGGCCGGGATCCCTAAGGTACTTCTCTGTGGAAAAGGAGCAAATCATATGTGATTTATCTTTGTTTTATTGTGATGCATTCCTATGTAAAAAGTGAGCTTAATTCTCTGTGCTATCTCTGAGATTACAATAAGATTGAAGAAGGTTGACTTGGTCACTTGTTGGAGCTCTTGCTGGTAAGTTTGTTCATAGCTCTGACTTTGATGTATTTGACATTGCATTGATTATCTAAGGGAAAGGATTGTTGGGTTTTCCCCTTGTGGGTATTACCCTCGCCGCTGACCTAATTTCTAGTGTCTCTTTTCTCTTGTGCGCTGTGATTTTTATCTTGTACTTGAATGCTTAAATTATTAAAGTATAATTGCTTGATGAAGAATAAAGAAGAGCCAAAAGAACAATAACACCTTCACAAGTAATTATGATGATCATAAATTCAACTTGTAATCGAATTTCAACATTGTTGGCTTGGGATATGAAGTGGCTTTATATGATGAGTTGAGAGGGCCTATTCTTCAAAATGAAGAGGTTGATTGGACTCCTAGATTGGAGGAGTTAAGGGATCATGGGAACACACTAGATTTTCTATGATGTTGAATGGTTGGAGTGATTAGAAGGGTAGGACCTATTATCCCTCTTCTAGTAGGGATACTCTAGAACTTTTTTGGCCATGCCATGTAAGCCTAAAGGATGTGTCTTGTTGCCCTGTAAATCCATCTAGGTGTTATGTTCTTTTGTGAAAGTGACACTCAAATCCCCGTTGGCGTGGACAACCATGGCTATTCTTGGTTTAATATTTTTCATGACATTTTATGGCACTGGTGACATCCCCTTAGTGGGGGGTAACTCTCTGCCTTGATGGGTTTTCTTATACTGATGTTTTGTCGAGTATCATGGATTAGATTCTACTAAGACTCATGGTTTAAGGGAGCACTTGCGTCATAAAGCCCTATAAAGGTGATTAACATTTGTACTTTTCCCTTATGATATTGCTTTTGATCTGAGTGCACCTCCTACTCGACATGAACTAGACATCTCTTACGTATTTTGCACCCCCCTTTGGTCGTGTCTTTGCATCCTAATAATCTCATGGTTCCTAATGCATTTGTGTCTCTTGAGGCAGCATCCTTTGTCCACTGAGGCAGAGAGGGTGTCCATTGTTGGGTTGTTGTTGGGGCGAGGTGGGCTTCCATGTGGCATCCAAGCAAGCAAGTTTTGAGAGAAAATGATGAGGTGGAAGAGAGGCATCATCACCCAAGTATCAAGTCTAGGTCATCACTAAGCCACGTCATCTCAATGCTCAAGCAAGAAGACATCAAATCAAACCTTTCAAGAATTAAATACACGTGGGGCATGACGTCACCTCTCTTTTGGCCGTTGGATGAAGTTTGAAGGAAAAGTCAATGAAGAATTGGAACATTGGAGGTCCCAAGGGCTAATTATGTCAACATTTCAACTCAAATCACATAAGTAAAGGTTAAATTCTCTCCAAGTCAGCATAGCTGCTAGCACATTAAGCATAGAAAAGGAGGCCATGCCCTCCTAAAGGAAGATTAAGAAAATCCAAGGTGAACGTTGAGCTAATTATGGAAGAAGTCAAGCCCCCAAGGGCTAATTCAAGCAATTTGAAGTCAAATTAAACCAATATGAAGTGTTGCTTCCTTAAGCAATGAAGCTGTTGGTAAATTCTTGGTCCAAGGAAGAGGCTGAGCCCTTTTAGAAGGTCATGGAAACTTCCAAAGTGAGATGTTGCAAGGGAAAGGTCTTCTTCAAGCATGATTTCAAGCCTATCTTCAAGGGAAGTCAACTTTTGAGCATTCTAATTGGTCAATTTAAGTCGGTTGAGTTTTTGTAAACAACATATCTTTTAGGCTGAATTTGTCAGAAATATTTAGCATATGTCTGTTAAAATGGTGATATTTACAACACTAATATCATTTGACATCCAATACATCTTACATATCAATGTGCTTTTCATATTGAGCCGGAAAATTTGCAATGTAATTATTTCATCATGTTAGTTTATATTTAAAATAATGAAAAAAATGAAAACAATATATTTTGTATATTTTAATGCTTTCCCAGCTTTTCTATATCCCAAGTTTATGGGCCTCATTATTGTCTATCCAATACTGACATTTTCAACGTCGAGCAAAGCAAATTTCTATGTGATATTCATGGACACCGAAAAGTTAAAAACGACAACTTATCATTAGCATTACATTGGTAGTAGAAACTTGAAGGTATCATTTTGCTTTTGATTCGGATGTTTTGGTTATATTTGTTTTTCTCAGTCTGTACATTTCTACACAGGTCCTGATGATGTATTTGTCCATTGGCAGTCACAACCCTGGCTTGAAAACTATTTTTTTGGCGACAAAAAGATTCTGAAAATGGATATTATGTTTGCAGGTTTGATGATGAAAAGGAAGTAAGTAGTCTTTTTGAGGAGGTATGGGAGGAAAACTCAAGTAGTGAAAGTGTTAGTCTTCAGTTATATCTGCCTGAGATTGTTGCTGTTTTGTGCGACACAATGTTATCTTCATCATGGGCAAGCAAGAAAAAGGTCTGAAAAGTGCAAATACGAATTTAAGCGTTTTCCTTTATATCTTCAGCTATTGTATTGTGATTAAGAGCATGCATATTAGTAGGCTTTTAGTTCTTCAATACTTTTGGGATTTACTCAACCATGTAGAAAACATAGGCTCATCATTTTAATGTTGGTAGCTGGGGTCTGATCATGCTCTGAGTTATAGAAATACAATTAAAGTAATGAGATATATTTGATTTCGAGATTATTCTTCTGTTTTCATTTATGGATTCATTGAGTGTTATCTTTAGTATAGTAAAGTTGTAATTCCTTCTTCTGTTATTGTTTGCAGTCTGCAAAGGCGGTGATAATGCTGGCAGAAACCCTGGGTGAATCTTTAGCACCATTTGTACAAGAACTGTTAAAATTTCTTGTGAAAGAAGTACCTGGACGCATATGGGAGGTATGGATATCATTTATCTTAAAGATCATACCAAATGAATCTTGTATATTGTTTTATGTATCGTAATAGAGGGAATTGGAAACTAATTTGATGGTTATGCCAATGAATACAGAACTCACAAAATTGTAATCCTAAAGTTGTTTCTTTATTGAAATCAACCGATTGTTAGAGGTTTAGATCTTAATTAAGATTAGAACTTGTCTACAGGGAAAAGAGGTTGTTTTGGATGCAATAGCCACTATTTGTCAAGCCTGCCATAAGGCAATATCTGGAGATGACCCTGTTGGTCCTGATATTCTAGTCGCCCTTATCTCTTCTGCGTGCACGAAGAAAAAGAAGTCTTATTGTGAAGCAGCATTCCGTAATTTAGAGAAGGTATGGCTGCATTGTTATGTTATCCACGTTCTCTCTAATGTAACTAGAGTAGGCATTCATAAGAGAAATATAAAATAATTAATTTAGAGGTCTGATTGCTTTGCTATGTTGTCATGTATATATTTTTTGTAGTGTATCTAGGACAGGCATATAAAGCGCTAAGTTACCTGACATGTCCCTACACCCCGTTGTGTCATGTATTCTTCGTGTCGGACACGACATGAGCATAACACATGTCTGACATGAGTTTGACTCATGTCCTGTGTGTAGGACATGAGTCAAACTTGTGTCAAACACCATTAACACACGTGTCATGTTTTTTGGATACATGTCCATAGAAAAGTGATCCCCACGCGCTTTAAAACCTGTTTCTGCCCTTGTCTTTCACTAATTCGGTTGAGCGTTTGTAGCCGTGGGAGGATTTGGAGTGTGAGTAAGGGAGAGTGACAAGTGTTAAGAGTAGATTCACAGTACTGGTTACTGGATTTTCCAGCCATATTTTGATGATGGTGATCCTCTTGAAGGGTCATCCTCCATGTCAGCAGATGCAGGGATTAGATTGGATATAGAGGAGGATGGAGGAGAGAGCAGTGGCAGTGATGTTGATGACATGGGGTAGTATTGACAGTCATGAGCTATGAGTGTTATGCTCTTGACTTGTGAGAAAAACCAGAATACCAGCAATACGAAACAATAGATCCCGAAACACAGAAAGATCACATGAAATGAGACAAGCTGCAAAGATATTTTATTACTCAGAAGAGGAATACAATGTTCACTTGTCTCTTCGAGGTGGCAACCTTCAAAAAAGCATAGCTCAATTACAGTAAGACTCCATGATCCTTCCGCTACTATCTAAGACTATTTATAGCTTAATGACATCCAAAACCCTAACTACTAGTGGTCCCTTGCATAACACGGGTTAACCACTTTATTTATTAACTATGACCTGTTTATAATTAATTGTGGTCCCTTTTCTATAATGGCGGTCAACCACTTACAATTATTATTATCGCAGATAACTGCTTATAGACTTTATTGACTCTCTAACTAACTATGACTTTGACTAGGCCCCTTGGGCTTATTACATAAATAAAGGGGTTAGGGTTAGACCCTAATATGCCCTCCCCCATCAAAAGAAGCCTTGTCCTCAAGGCTGAGGCTGCGGAAACTGCCAAAGAATAGTGGTTGGTTCCCATGTCTCATTTTTTGGAGAGGCGTCTTTCCACTTGATGAGGACTTCCTTGATCGCACGACCGCGGAGATGTCTTTTGCGAGTATCAAGGATCTGTTTTGGTCGAAGCCAAAGTGAGTCTTCCTCTTCCAGTTTTGGCAGACTTGTTTGAACCTTGCAATTGTTCCCTACCACTTTATTGAGACACGATAAATGGAAGATTGGGTGGATTTTGAAGTAACTGGCAAGGCCAATTTGTAAGCGACTGCTCCTATACACTGAAGTATCTGATAAGACCCATAGAATTTTGATGCTAGTTTTTGGCAGCCCTTTTCGTTGAGAGGTTTTCTTATACAGTTGGGGTCGCAGGAATACCTGGTCCCCTACTTGAAATGAGTGCTCAGGATGATGTTGGTCAGCTTGTTGCTTCATTCTGTTCTGAGATTGATGTAGATTATCTTTGATATGGGTGATCATGGTAGCACGGTTCCATAGGAGTTGATCAACTGCCTGTAGTTCAGAACATCCAGGGATATAAGACTTTGGTGAAGGTGGGAGTTGGCCATACATTGCCTCATATGGCAGCATCTTGGTGGTTTCATGATAGTTAGTATTATACCACCATTCAGCTAAAGGCAATCGCTATACCCATTGATGCTGCTTGTTTGAAGTGAAGCACCTTAGATAGGTCTCCAAACATTTGTTGACTGCTTCTGTTTGACCATCTGTTTTGGGATGATAAGCTGTACTTAGTTGGAATTGCATGCCCTGGAGCATGAAAAGTGTTGATTTGGGGTAGCATCGGATGTGCTCTAGCCACGAAAATTGGTGGAGAGGCTAAAGCACATGAGATCTCCAATACCCAGAAATGGTTTGGGCAGATTCTAAACAGTTTGGGAAATATTAAAATAATTAATATTTTTATTAGAGTCCCTAAGTCTAAACTTAGGAAAAATAAAATATTAATGTGAATTAAAAAAATTGTGTTAGAAGGGTCCAAAAGTCATGGATCAAGCCAGAGTTAATTTTAGCCATTGATTAGGGACTTAATCTCGGCTGTTGATTTGTCAACGAGAAAAGTATAAGAGGAGGCTTGAGGGTCACTTGGAGAAAACATCGAGTTGATCAAGAATTCGAATTTCTGGGGCAGGGCTTGCTGAGGAAATCGAAGGAGTGATCAGAGTTGCAGCTGAGGGGAAGTGAATACAGAAGCAAAGAGGCAAAGATAGTGCTGGGAGCATCGAAACAGAAGCCAGGAGAGAGGGATGCAGAGACAGCTAGAGGCCACACAGAGCTAGTCAGGGCCCACGCAGAGGCAGCCAAGAGCTGTGTAGTGCCAGAGAGAGCCAACGTGGGTGACACAAAGGCTCTAGAGGCTGACACAGAGCTTCCAGAGGTTGACACAGGGCTTGTTGGGTTGACACTTCGCTAACATTGGGCCAAAGAGGTTGACACAGTCCCTAGTGGTAGACGTTGGGAGATTTTGTGGGGCAGATTGGAGCTGAGAGCTGTGGGATTGTTGATCCAGGGTTTTAGCCGGAATATCTGTCTCCGATTGAGAGGTACTACTGCCGAGATGATTCTTTGTTGGGTGATCCGGTTTGGCACCCAGATTGTATTCTGAAATTGCTTAATAAAAAAACCCTCAGATAGCTGCATCGGTTTTCCCGCATTGGGTTTTTCCAGGGGCTTTCGTCTAAAAACAACGGTGTCACTTGAGTGCTTGTTCTTTCCTTCAGTTGATGATCTATAATGTGTTGAGCATGTACTTGTATTTATTTTAAGTATTTACATGGTCAATAACTTGTTAATTAATAGAACAAGTAGGAAGAAATAAATCAGAAAGTACACGAAGGATTTCTATCAGTTAGACTTAGAAGTTCCAACAAAAAGTTCCTGCCAAAATTTGCTGCTGAAAGTGGGGTCTCGATCAAACACAATGGAAGTTAGCATGCCATGCAATTTGAAGATCTGGTCCAAGAAAACTTGAGCCACCAATGCTGGGGTAAATGGGTGTGGTAGAGCACAAAAATGAGCATATTTGGAAAGTCTGTCAACAACCACCATGATGACTGATTTGTTGCCTAACTTTGGGAGACCAGTGATGAAATCCATGGAAACATCTGTCGAGACAGAAGCAGGGAGTGGAAATGGTTGTAACGTTCCCTGTAGCTTGATCGTTTCCCCTTTGTTGTGTTGGCATACATCACATTTAGCTACAAAGTAAGAATGTCGTTCTTCATGCCAGTCCAAAAGAAAGAACAACGTGCTTGTGCATAAGTCTTCTTAAAGCCTGAACGTCCTTGTCGTGAAGAATCTCATCCTTCCAAGAGTACTCTTTTAAGGAATTAGGATCTGCTCTTAAGTTATTAATGAGTTGGGACAGAGAGGGGTGGGAGAACCATTCATTGTGGCCTCTTCAATCCATTTTGCTATGGTAGAGAGAGTTATAGAAGGGTGCCCTCATCCTCAAATTGGTGCGATTAGTCATCAACCACCACATTTTCACGACCCTTGTAAATTATCCTAAGTTGCAGGAAACGTGGGCCTAGGGGTCGTTTCCCTGGGGAAACGAAACGGAAACGCGTTTCCCCGTACCGTACGGCGTGGAAACGCGTTTCCGTACGTACGGGCGCGTTTCCCGAAATGGAAACTCGCCCGTACGTACGGAAACGCGTTTCCATGCCGTACGGGCCACGTTTCCATCAAATTGACACTTGTTTTAAAATTTTTTTTTTTTGCTAATTAATTTTTAATTAGTTTAGGGTTTCTAATGACTTCTAGAAACCAATTCTAAAGCTATAAAATAGCAGTGCCTCTCATTTTCTCATCACACTATTAATGCTTTATGATTGCACATATATATATTAATAATTTTTAAATGTTTTTAATATAT
>APFE030103387.1:32122-61558 GCA_000404065.3 Pinus taeda | reverse complement strand
GTAAGAAAGAACTAGTATGCAAGTTAAAGAAGTCTCTGTATGGGTTAAAACAGTCACCAAGGATGTGGTATCATAAATTTGATACATTTATACGGGGACTTGGCTTCACTAGAAGCAAAGTAGATCATTATGTGTATTTTAAATCAATTGGTGACCGTGTTATTTATCTGTCTTGTATGTGGATGATATGTTGTTGGTTGGAAATGACAAAGAAATTATCCAGGATTTGAAGACCCAATTGTCCTCCAAATTCGACATGAAAGATCTGGGTGCTGCAAACTATATTTTGGGCATGGAAATTTAAAGAGATCGGGCAAAGAGGAAGCTCTGGTTAAACCAGAGGAAGGATGTCGAGACAATATTGCAGAGGTTTAATATGCAGGATAGTAAACTGGTGAAGGTTCCTATTCCTGTAGGTGTGAGGTTTTCTGTTGAACAATGTCCCAAGACACAAGAAGAGGAAGAGGACATGTCCCGTGTTCCATATGCAAGTGCAGTCGGTAGCTTGATCTATGCCATGGTCTGTACTAGACCAGACATTGCACATGCAGTGGGAGTATTGAGCAGGTTATGTCAAAACCAGGGAAGGAGCACTGGACAGCAGTGAAGCGGGTTTTCAGGTATTTGCGTGGCACTAGTGATTATGGTTTGTGCTACCAAGGAAGACCAGGATTGGACAGAGTGTTGGATATTCGTGGCTTTGTTGATGCATACTGGGCTGGAGATTTGGATCAGAGAAGATCTACAAGTGGGTATGTGTTTAACCTATTCGTAGGTGCAGTCAGTTGGATGAGTAAGAAACAATTTGTAGTGGCACTATCAACTACAGAGGCAGAATACATGACAACCACTCATGCAAGCAAGGAAGCAGTTTGGTTGCAGAGATTGTGTTCAAGTATGGGGTTAGTACAGGGAGCTATAAGGATAGAATGTGACATCCAAAGTGTAATTTTCTTGGCAAAGAACCCTACTTATCATTCAAAAACAAAGCACATTGATGTTCAGTATCACTTTGTGAGGGATATGATAGAAGACAAAAAGGTGTTGCTGGTAAAGGTGGACACTTTGAAGAATACTGCAGATGCATTAACAAAATCTGTGAGCTCTGAGAAGTTCTCTTGGTGTAGAGAAACAATGGTTGTTTCAGGGCTGGAAAAATGACTAAGCTCTCCTATGGCCCCCTGTGGAAAGAAAACAACAAGTGGGAGATTGTTGGGTTGTGTTATATTCTTTCCACATAGTTAATAGGGGGTTTGAGGGGTACCGTAACCCCACTTTATGGGGTCCGGGCAGCGCCCCGAAAAAATTTTGGTTTTTGACCCTATGTTAGGTTGGGCGGACCCACCTATGGTTTTGTGCATGATTTTCGCACATGTTTTTTGGACGCGATGGTATTTCGGTCCATGGTTTTGGACGTGATGGTTTTTCGGTCCATGGTATTGGATGCTTCGGCATGTATAAATATGTATTGTAACATTGAAAGGAACATAATGAAAAATCAAGCTGTTAGTCCCGGTTTTGGGATCCAGGGGAAAATCTCTGTGCATATGTGTTTTTGCTCTCACATTTTTATTTTTCATGTGATTTAGAATTTGTATGCAGGTAATTTCTATACGGGGTTAAAACCTACACCATCTCGACCTATTGACTTTGGTCCAGTGTGGACTCAAAAGATTCGCTTTCAGCGCTAGGTGTCTAGACCAACGGTTGAGTCATGTCAGTTGTATTTTCAACTAGTAAAGGAATTTAGGTGAGTTTCTTGTATCCAGATGGAAGTCGCTGCGGTGAAGCAGGATGGTTACGCGAGACTCTTTTGGCCTCATCCAAAAAAGGACAACAGGGAAGGTGATGGTCCCCTTCACATAATCCACATGGAATTTTGACCTTTCCTTTCTGTCTAGGAACTTCATTTTCACTAGTTGATGGTGTGTTGTCAACATGATCACCAGAGGTTGATGACACTAGACGGTGCGAACAGGGAGACCATTCTCTCAAGATCTGCGGAATGCAAGGACAATCTCGATGAAAATGGTTTCCTCTGCAAATTACACAAGGATATTTGGGAGATTTAGTGTGCGGATTTTCACCAAATGATTCATGGTTTCCCCCTTGCTTAATTGACTTCTTCTTCTTCTCCTCCTTCACTTTCTTCTTCTTCTCAGTCACTTGGTTACTAACATCACTATTTTCACCAAGCGAAGAGGAAGAAGGGGAGGGAGAAACAAACGAAGAAGAAGGTGAAGGGTCAACTCTAGTATTAATTGGTTGCTGATTCGATTGCTAAGTAATTACGGTATTTTGAACGACAGAGGTTGAGAATAGCCATACGGGCAGGCCAATTGTGATTCCTGGAAGGGACAATGTGGCCATATATGGAGAGCCAATATCTCCCCAAGAGAACAAAGGACTAAGATTCCCCTCAAAAAGGATTCCTTGATTGGTAGACTCCATTATCTCAACCTAAGATCAATGAAGGAACATGGATGTTATTCCGAATTTAATAAATGTTAATGACGCTTTGACACAAATTTTCTTTTTCAATTTTTAAGAGTCGAGAAAAAGCTAAAGATGACTCTAGTCCCCTTCGATTTTTAATGAGCGTGAAGTGACAAGTGCTCAGATGGAACTTTTGTTTTAAGGAATCGAAAAGGAATGAAAGTGACTACTCTAGAAATCTAGACAAAGGGATTACCAAACCAATTGCAAAACTGCAATATACACCTTGGTGATAAATTAAAGAGAAATTACCAAGGACTTATGTACGGCAGTGAATCTTCCCAAATGTTGTGTTCAGTCCATTATGATCGATAGGGCAGCAGACACAGCTTCCTATGGATAAAGGATATAAGCCTATTGTGGTCTCCCAATATATACTCGACAGTACGGGGAGCACAAGTCTGTGCTAGCACTTATCGTATCAAAGAGGAGGAATTACCCAACCTTCCATGAAAATGATAGTTACTAGATTTTACGACGCCGGAACACGTCTCTAGCCTAGACCTCTAGATGTGTTGCGTTAGGTTCCAAAGCGTTGTTAAGTTCACTGAAATTTATTTTGGAGTTGATCTTGCTTAGAAGTTTTCCTTTCAAGGTTCACCACGTGATGTAGATGTAAAATTCCTAAATATGCAATCTAAAATTATAAAAAGTTAGTGTTTACTTTTTAGCAATGAAAATCCTAGCTACTAAGGAAAGAAGATTCTGATTCTTTCAAACAGAGAGCAAAGAGCACACACTAAATGCACTTTTCCTAAATCATTTTTCGCACACAGTATAAATGAAAATGAAAATGCATGTATTTGTTTTTTGTTCCCTTTAATGTGAAGAATGCCAAAAAGGAAAACTGAGTATAGATCTAAAATATTTTCTTCAAAGCGACATTTCGACAATTTCTTTTGAAAATGAAAGGAAGACTAATCGACACTTTTCAATTTTGAATAGAAAAACACTTTCGACAGTTCAAATATTAACAATTCAAATCAAATACATGACAAAAAGTTCAATCAACTATCTAGAGAAAAAAAAAGACTTTACACCAATTCTCTTTTTTGACACAAAACGATAGTTACGACAATTTTTGCACCAAAACGACAGTTCGATTTATGCAACATTTTGACGAAGGACTGTAAATGATGGACAAATACATAAAAACATTTACTAATCCTAATCAATGGAGGTGATCTATGTAAAGCAAGGAGGCTTCAGCAATGAGATATTGTTCATAAGCAGCAAAACAATTAAACAGAGCTGAAAACAAGGACAAAAAACCCAAATTTCAAGGAGAAAAATAGGATTACTCAATCATCGCACCTGTGCTTCACAGAAACAGGGATGCATCTCACCAGCTACACTCAAGAGATGTGATGCATACTGGCTTCCAGTGATAGACAGTGCAATGGTCCAGGGAGTGAAACTGAGGTGGGTTTTTGCTCAAATTTGTCGTTGAGTTCAGTGATTTAAGCTGACCTATGATGGATAGTAAAAAGCAAAGCACAGAGGAATGATCTTGGGAGGATACTGAGCTACAACAAGGGTATTTAGAATGCTTTCAAGTCATATTTTCAATTCATAAACTAAACCGGAGATTGACCGAAGCAGCATTCATCTACTATGCACTTGCAGAGCAAGAGCAGTTCGAAGGCTATCTGGCTAACTTCAGGCTTTGTCTGTAGTTTATAAAGCAAAAAACAATAACAAACAAACAAACTATTCGTTCCCTAGTGGAGTCGCCATTTTGTTTCCTGGAAAACTAGTGTCTTTTTGATCTGCTAGTCCCACTAAGATTGGCAGCTATCTTAGAAACAAACAATCAAAGCAATTTGTGATTTCCTCTATGTATGATAGACAAGAGTGAAGCAAAGGGACCAACCTGGATCTTCCGCTTGACTCCTTGCTTGATTTCTCTCCCCCTTGATAGAGCTTGCAACTCCTCTCCTACTTGTCCCGCTTAGAAAATACTTGTAGAAACAAAGTAACAGAACACCATCAAATCATCTTGATCTATTATATCATAAACAATGCATAATCATAAATACATTAAACATACAATGGCATTTACAAATAACAAGATTCACAAGTACACGATTGTATGGAGGAAAACTCAAAGAAATTTATTAAAATAGAAGGGAGAATTACAACCCAGTTGTCTGATCCAGCATCATCCTCCCAGCATCAAAGCCCTATTCATCTCATGAAAAGCAAGATCACCCAACAACACAATGTTTCTTCTCAAAGACAAACTATCAGCACTTCCTTACAAATTACAAAATTCCAGCCTCCAGATCTCTTAGATGAGGGATCCATTTATAGATGTTTGCAAGGGTTTAAGTCATCTTTGGGTTTTTGATTAGTTTCATTCCACTTGTAGTTCTTAGTTCCACTTGGGGATTTCTTGGATCTCTTACTCATCCCTGGGTGAATTCAGAGAGGCAAGTGTCATAGGAGAAGTTTCTAGAAGATTCCATAAGCATCCACTTAGCAAACTGTCTCTGACATTTGTCCATTCTCGCTCATCGTACCCCACAGAAGGCTTCTTCAATATGCATTGCACCTGGCTAGTGTAGGAGTCAGTATGCATCGCACCTGGCTAGTGCAGGAGTCAGTATGCATCGTACCCTGACCATGGAGCAGTCAGTATGGTCCAGTTTTGGTCGGTTCTAAGTGGTTTTTCCGGTGGAACTTTTGGGGAATGATGCAATCAGTTGACCATGATCCTTTAGGGTATGAAACAACACTTTTAGGGGTTAAAGAGCCCTTGGTTTATCGACATATAAGATTGGGGTTGCAGTGCCAAAATATGTCTATAACACTCCACTTGTTTTTTACTTCAGATCTCGAAACCCGAGTGACCTTCAGTTTTCAGCTTAGAGTTTCTTCTTTTTTTAGTCTCTTAATGTTGTTTTCTAGCTTTTTAACCCTAAATCTGTTAAATTTCTGACTTCCACAAGTTTTCTGGTCTTTTCCGCAGGTCATAGGAACCAACCGTGACAGAGACGACAATTTTTTCCGAGATTTGCTGACCAGGAATCAAGGAGTAGAGATCACACTTTTTAGCCCAAAAAGTGTGATCTGGAGTCTAGAGCACACATTTCAGCCCAAAAAGTGTGATCTGGAGTCGAGAGCACACATTTCATCCCAAAAAGAATGATCCCCCTAAAAACAGGTCAGTACCTGCGATTTTAAGGTTTCCAGGTTTTTATCAGATTTGTTTCTGGGTTTTGCTGAGATATGTCTGCTCAGTTGTTTGACCTCTGCCTCATCCCACTTAGGCCTTGATCTACTCTGATTTACTCATCGAAGTGGAATTTATCCCCTTAGGGCTTCTAGTACGCTTCCACCTTTATAGGAGGAGTTTAGCTGAGTAAGAAGTCTGAGTTTCTGCAGCACTTTCAACCATATTTTCCAGATTTTTATCCTTCTATTTTAGATCTCCAAAGATAGGTTGTTTCCATGCATAGTTTCATATTAAACCTTGTTTGGTGATTGGCCTTAGAATCTCATCATTTGTCCGAGGTTTTTCACCCATCTCCCTATCTTTTTGCAACGATCTTCCTCTCTAGTTTTTTGTTGTAGCTGCACCACTTTCTAGAAGCCTAGTGTCATTTGATCCCAGTCACATCGACAATTAGATCTCCTGAAATTTTTAGTGATTTTCTCAGCGATTTCGCCACCAACTAGCACAGTGTTTGCAAACCCCATCTGGGTGGGGTTTAGTTAATTGTTTTGTTGTTCATTTTCTGTTGTTAATTTCAATTTATTTTTAGCAATCTTTTTTCTTTTTTACAAACACTATCTGGGCTAAACACATTTGCACACACAAGCACACCTTAAGCAAAGGGCACTAGGTTTTTACCACCAAGCCGAGACTTAACATATTAAATTTATCTCCCCTGATCGAGACAAAGGCATATTGTTGATCTCCCTTCACCATTTCCATGTCATGTGTGTCTTACCACCATTGTGCCACCAAGGCATTTGTCATGGAGACTCTTAGGCCTTCATCCCCAGTTTCCGCTTGGGCATATTACTCCTCCCCACTAAGTTCAAATTCATAGCCCTTCGAGTCCCCATACCAACTCTTCTCCTTGTTCATCTGATTTCGAGCCTCCTTCACCGCATATCATCACCATGTCTAGACCCACAACTGATGGAGGAATCCAATCTGGTGTTGGCTCTGGTTCTATCCTGGTGGTCAAATCTAGCAGAACAATCTTAGGAACCATTCTGGCAGCCCCCATGCTACCTTTTATCATTGGGTTATGTTTCCTAGATTTTAGCCAATTGATAAATGACCCTATACTGGATGCTGGTTGGCCTGCTATGCCAACTAAGCTTCCCTCAGACATCCCAAAGTTTGAGGGTAATACTGAAGATGACCCTACCAATCATGTCCACTCCTTCCACATGTGGTGTTCATCCAACTCCATTACCGATGACTCCATTCATCCTTAGTTGTTCCAATGCAGCTCACTAGAGACGGTGCAAAATGGTATGTAGACCAGCCCAACGCATCTCATTCCATTTTCGTGACACTTGCTAAAGTGTTCTTCTCACATTTCCAGTTACCTCTCTGGTACGACACTGGTACAGAGCTATTGACCTCATTCCGTCAATCTTCTACCACTCAGCTTTCCGATCATTTTTAGGAATGGCATAGAAGGAGGAGCACATGCCATGCCTCGCCCTTCGAAGACCATGTCTACCTAGATTGGTTTCTTAGAATCCTTTTACCACCCATTGGAAAAATGTCACATCCCATTTTCCTTAAACAGAGGAAGAAGCTCTCCAAACCACTCTAATATATGACCTGATTTATGCACAATTCGGTTATGTCTATTTCGTCATTCTAGACCACCCCCGTCCTAGAGGTGCCAATGCACTGGGGGCATCTCACACCACAGACAGTATGGTTGGAACCCTTTCCCACCCTTCACCATATACTCAACAAATTTATGGCTATCCACAGGGGGAACCAGTACCTTCAACACTTATGCCCATCCTATTAGCAACATGTTTCCAGGGCTCCAACTTGTCTACCAAACTATTTCTCCTCCTTATGCACAGTCAATCGCTCCAACCCCTCAAGCATTAGCGCTGCAACCTCCCATGCATATTCATCCTCAGCAACCATTGCCCCCTCAGGGTCAATAGTTTGTGTAGTAAAGTGTGATCAATCCCAAAAATTTGAAGAAAAATAATAAGGGGAAGGGTAACAAGGGTAACCAGGGTAATCAAGGAAATCAGCCTAGTGAACCCCAAGGGAACCAACTGAACACTAACAACCAGCAATAGGGCAGCCATCCCAAGCAGAAAAAGGTTATTCACACGAACAAGCCTTGTGCATGTTGTGGTGTACATGGCCATTATACACAAGTGTCCCCTCTTACCACAGATGTGCCAAATGTGGGAATCTCAAGCAGCTTCTATAGGTCAACAATCGCCTCAGAATCCCGCGCCATCTCAATTAGAAATGCTTACATATCCTTTCCCTCAGCAAGGATTTGTTGATGCTCAACTTCAGCCAGGTCAAACAACCCAACCCCCCAACCTTCTAGTCCTAGTGACTACTAGATCCTTATGATGAATTATGATGAGGTCAATCCCTCTGATATACACCTACAAACTCGATCGCGTCAATATGACAAGCCGTCGACTTTGTTTGCCATTGAATCCAAAACCAAAGCATTTGTTGAGCCTCTCACAACACCAAATCATCCATTACATATCCCTCAATCTAAATTTGTGGCCATTCCCAAGATCCCAAAGGGACCATTACGCTATAACGCGGCTTCTAACCGAGCTGCCCATACATACAATATAGTAGATGACTTGGCGCAATCACCTGCCGACATGTTGACGCTGGAAGTACTCCAGTCGTGCCCATCTCAAAAAGAAAGCTCTACTAACTGCTTTGGGCACAATAGATCCTTCTAATGATCGTTTGGTTGTCTTCCCAATTGATACATCAGAACATCCCCCATTGCCTTCCTCCGTTGCTTTTTAGATACCAATCCAAGTTCGTAATGCCATCATCTCCCGATGAATTATTAACGAAGGTGCATCCACCTGTGTTATGTTCGCTTCCATTTGGAAACAACTTAAGTCACCTGAGTTGTCCCCCTACACCATCAATTTGTGTGCTTGGGATAGACACTCCTCATAGCCTCTTGGCATGTACCACAACTATCAAGTGACTCTTACGAGCAAGAATATCCATGTAGACAATGAGGTTATTCATGCCCCTTTAGATTACAACATTCTCTTAGGATGTAGTTACACATATCCAATGTCAGCCATTGCATCTGTGGCTTTTCGCAAGATATGCTTCCCCCATGAAGGGAAGATCATTACCATCGATCAGTTGACTTACTACGAGCCAGCATCTGTGACCTCTCCCAAGTCCATTATCTCATCAATGTCAGATAAACAGTCTCCAAGTCCTCCCATTGGTGTTTCACCCGGAGTCTACAAAGATTCCTCATTATTGGGTGCTTTCCATGGTCCTCCCCCTCTCGTCTCAGAGCCTAACTCTTTGAGTGTTTTCATGTTACAAGTGTCACAGGCTGCTCTCAAGTAGTTTGGTACATCCGATCAACAACCAGCTCCTAAGCACCCTGTTGTTTTCATCCCAGTCGATCCCTCCAGATCCACCCTCCATGACTTCCTCTGTTCATGGGTGCCTCTCTTATGTTTCCACTAGGAAATGTTCCTCCAGGTCTCCACCATCCAGAGCTATTTCGCTGGGATATTACCTTGTAGGCCAGATACCTTTCTTATTTCCCCCTCCAAGAGTATTTTTTGTCCGTATCATGGCTTCACTAGTCCTTCCTAACATGACTTTGGGGATCCCAGTATGGTACATCAATTCCCATGCAAACATTCCGCCTGGTAAACTAAGACCTTATCATTCTTTGAACCTAGTTCAACCAATCCCTACAGCCCCTACTGCTACTTCAATTCCATCACAACCTCAACAGGAACCCATTCTTTTTGTGTAAGCATCTGGACAGGGGGCAAAGCTAAATGGAAAGAACCTATGTACGCTTTGTGTAAAGTTATTGGGCACGCCACCAATAATTGTCCTGAGCTTCCTCATCTCAAACCTTTGGTTCATGAAAGGTTCCCAGATTCAAATATCCCTAAAGTCCATGTTAACTTACCAAATCCACCCAAGAAAGTCAAAAAGTTACTCACAAATCACCCTTATGCCTTGTGCGATCATCATGGTCACTACTCCCATTATTGCCCTCGTCTTGATGAATTTTGTGATTTCCTTGAGCCGCTTCGTAATATGAGACCACTCGTAGTGGATCACCTACTACTCTACCCATGGATTCTGGTACCACTAATAAACTAGAACAAGGGGACTCTAGTCCCACCATCATAATCCCTCCCCCTAATGTTGAGATTACGGACACCACAAGCCATGTCCTTTACCTGTCTCCATACTTGAGTTCCTTGCAGGAAAACCTTTCTTAGGTTTCTGCGTGCATTCCTATCGAACCTCTTTCGACAAAATCCCATGTCTCAACATTTGTAGATCCTCCATCTACTAGCTCGTCGTCTACCATTCCAGATGATGTGTATATGAACCTTCTTTCTTAGGTTGATGCACCAGGTACTGCCGCTACATCATGTACTCAATCTTCCTCCCATCCCCCCATCTTCCATTCTGATGAGGACATCATGGAAGCCGTGACTACCCCTTATTGTCCTTGGAACGATATGCACCATCGTGCGTACTTACTCCCATAGTTGGAGTCCACCACTCTAAATACATCTAGTACGCCCATAGTATACTAGGGGGCACATAGGCCCCTACATCTCATTATCATCCTTTGGAGGATCTCATGCCAAGTTGGGCCAAGATTCTTCAATCCCTTTTTCCAGCACCTGACACACAATAATGCTCCACAAACTCCTCCTTCTAGGGGGCATCATTCCCACCTTTGCATACGAGATCAATCCCCTTCATCACTTATGTTTGCGGGAAGTATCCCATGCTTGGGGGAATTATGCTTTTCCCCTGGCCATCTTCTCAATTGATTAACATATGTCTCAGCCTAGATCCTACCGAATCTAGGTATGGTCAATTATCCTCCCACTCCTTGGATAGTTTGTCCTACTGGCCTCTCCAGCGAGCCATATTCACATCACATATAGTAGACGTTTGATACCATATCTTCAAATATTATACTCTATGTCCACATAATCCCCATGTTTGACTTAGTGGGTGAGGATTATTCTAGACCTCCTCTAGTAGTTCATTCTTGTTTTCCTCTTCCCTTAATTCTTCACCAGGAACAATCATTCCAAGAAGCATTACGGCCACTTTAGACATGTAAGACCACTTGCTTGAAAGTCATAGATCCCAATTCTGATGGTCGGTTTGTCTGCTACGATCTCCACAAGATTTAGGGCCTTCTCCTCCTTTCAAATTGGAGGGAAAATGCCCTTTTATAGGAAAACCCATCGTTTTTATGTCACACATTGCGACTAGACTATAGCTTTATTTGATGAACAGTCAACGCCATTGGAAAAATCTCATCGAGTATTATGATGGGTCTTTCTCAGTTTTTGATGATTTGACACTTCACCATGAAGTCATTTTTCCAAAAAGGGTCACTTCGTTGCCTTTCAAAATCGAATTTCTTCATATGTGATGCTTGTACTTTTGGGACCACCTTCCCTTGGCGCTTATTGTCTCACGTGTCAATTTTCGTCATGAGTAACCATCATTTACTCATGCTTTCATGGTCCCCACCGAGCCTATTATGTGTGGCAGCGTCATCAAGTCAACCTTATTCAGAGCATCCATGATGAGTCACCCTTACATCCATGGAATATGTTTCACGTCCCATTATATCATGTCATAGTATTCATCCATCTTTACACACCATTCATCCTGTGTTGACCACTTTGGCCTCCAGTCATACTGTCTCCCATCCCCTCCAGTGTTGAGTCAGTCATGACTCTGGTCCCACCATCGTGATCCCTCCCCCTTATGTCGAGATTATGGATACCACGGGCCATGTCCTTTACCTGTCGTCATCCTTGAGTTCCTTCCAGGCAAACCTTTCTTAGGTTTCTGTGCACGCTTCTATCAAACCTCTTTCGACAGAATCTCGGGTCTCAACATCTGTAGATCCTCCATCTACTAGCTTGTCGTCTACCATTCCAGATGATGCGTATGTGAACCTTATTTCTCAGGTTGATGCACCAGGTACCGTCGCCACATCATGTATTCAATCTTCCTTCCGTCCCCCCATATTCCATTCTGATGAGGACATCATGGAAGCCATGACTACCCCTAATTATCCTTGGAACGATATGCACCATCGTGCATACTTACTCCCATATTTGGAGTCCACCAATCTAAATACATCTAATGCGCCCATAGTATACTAGGGGGGCACATAGGCCACTACATCTCATTATCATCCTTTAGAGGATCTCATGCCAAGTTGGGCCAAGATGCTTCAATCCATTTTTCAAGCACTCGACACATAATAACGCTCCACAAACTCCTCCTACTAGGGGGCATCATTCCCACCTTTGCATACGAGATTAGTCCCCTCCAACACACATGTTTGCGAGCAATATCCCATGCTTGGGGGCATGATGGTTTACCCCTGGCCATCTTTGATTAACATAAGTCTCAGCCTAGATCCCACTGAATCTAGGTATGGTCAATTATCCTCGCATTCCTTGGATAATTTGTCCTACTGGCCTCTCCAGTGAGCCACATTCAAATCGCATATAGTATACATTTGATACCATATCTTCAAATATTCTACTCTATGTCCACATAGTCCCCATGTTTGACTTAGTGGGTGAGGATGATTCTAGACCTCCTCTAGTAGTTCATTCTTGTTTTCCTCTTCTCTTAATTCTTCACCAAGAACCATCATTCTAAGAAGAATTAAGGACATCTTTAGACATGTAAGGCCACTTTCCTGAAAATCATAGATCCCAATTTTGATGGTTGGTTTGTTTGCTACGATCTCCACAAGATTTAGGGCCTTCTCCTCCTCTCAAATTGGAGGGAAAATGCCCTTTTATAGGAAAACCCAGAGTTTTTATGTTGCACATTGCGAATAGATTGTAAGTTTTTTTGATGAACCATCAACACCATTGGAAAAATCTTATCAAGTATTATAATGGGTCTTTCTCAGTTTTTGATGATTTGACACTTCACCAAGAAGTCATTTTTCCAAGAAGGGTCACTTCGTTGCCTTTCAAAATCGAATTTATTCATATGCGACACTTGTACTTTTGGGACCACCTTCCCTTGGCACTTGTTGTCTCACTTGTCAATTTTTGTCATGAGTAACCATCATTTACTCATGCTTTCATGGTCCCCACCGATCCTATTCTGTGTGGCAGCATCATCGAGTCACCCTTGTTCAAAGCATCCGTGATGAGTAACCCTTACATCCATGGAATATGTTTCATGTCCCATTATATCATTTCATAGTATTCCATCCATCTTTGCATACCATTCATCCTGTGTTTCCCATTTCGGCCTCCAGTCATACTGTCCCCCATCCCCTCCGGAGTTGAGTCAGTCGTTTCCAGGTCAACCATGCACTTTATGCTCTAACAAGGGAAGTTGTTTGTTTGTCCCTCAGTCCCATTTTTCTATTATCCCTAGTGTCATTCCATCAGTCACATTATTATTTTCCCTCATGCCTTAGTTTAGGATCCTCATTTCCTCACCTATCGTGGGCCCTATTCTGTTGACATCATCTCATTTATTCTAGAAGAACGACCTAGAGGGTAGTGTATCTTGGTTCCAGCTTCCATTCTTGTTCAGTACCCCGAATCGAGCAGAGGGACTCTTTATTTCCGTTTGACTTGGTTGTTTCATGTTCGTGATCCATACACTTGATGGTCCAGTTATGCAGCAGATTGTACCAGTGATTCTCGAGTGTGTGAGATGTTTCAGACCTCATGAGGGGTGGCCCTTCAGGTAGCCCCCCACATGCCCAAATGCATTCCTATTATGCTACAACCTCAGATGTAGTTCCTTAGATTTGATCGATTCGGTTCCTACCGATCATAGTGTTCATAGCACGCACGTCTCCTTCAAATGATCTAGTTTTGCAGACCCTTCCTTGTTCAGCAAAGCTTCTCCAATTGTTCTACCCTCCCTCCCACCCATTTTTTGAGGGAAGGGCCATTTTATCTCATGTACTCATATAATATTGTATTCAATCCTAGCTCATGCTTTTTCCAGGTGCATTATGTATATGGGACACATTGTATTATTTTCTCGCTCAGTCATGCCAACATTTCATGTACCATTTAGCATGTACTTCATTGCTCAGTTTTATGTTTCTAGGCGCACCATTATTTGTGTACTAAGTTATCTCGGTGGGTATAGTTATGCCTCCCCCGCCTCATTGAGGTCTGGTACCACAACATACAAGGAGACTTACATTGATCTCACCCCCTCTGTCCCTATCCTTTTTCACTTCAACTTTATTGGTCTCTATCTCTCTCTCTGACTACACTTTGTTCTCTAGTGATTGTGTCTTTAGAACGTACTTCGGTCATACGTTTTGCTCCTAACACTCGTACGTTGAGGGACAATCTGTTATCACCAAAAAAACGATCATCTAACCTAATTTAGTAGATGGATCGAAGTACACCATGTAAAGCCAATTTTACCATAGTAAAATTGCTTTCACTGTGAGAAATTACTTAATAAACCACCTTTGTTAAGTAATTTATAATTAAACCCATGAAGAATAATTAAATAAATCACTATTTATTTGATTTATTCTAGGAATAATTAATTAAACCATTGATTACATTAATATTCCTTGTCATATATGACCCAGTTATGAAAAAATCAATAGTAAATTATTAAATAACTTATTTTTCTCTGGAATAACTTAATTAATCACTAATTAATTATTATTCCTGGTCAAATTTGACTAAATCTCTCACGAATAACTAAATAAATCATTATTTGTTTTATTATTCCTTAACCAATTTTTTGAGATGATAAATAAATCATTTATTTATTTATTATTTCTAAATTAAGTTTAATAATTTTTCCCTCCTAACCAAATATAATAAAGTATTTAAAGTGGTTATTCCAAGAATGGGTTTAATAATATTTTATTATTGTTCATTATTCGAGGATAACTCAAAATTTTGTTATAAACAAAAGGGTTTTCCATTCATTATTCACTTTTGATTATTTTCATTGTTGCACTCACGGCTGTAACTCTAATTATTTTCATTGTTGCATACCACTTTTCTTCCATTTGAGTTCCCATTAAGCTCAAACATTTTATTTGATGGGTTTTCACACAATAGAGGAGAGAGACTCTACACAAGCTAAAGGCGTTTGAGGATTGCCAAGAACCCATCCCATAGAGGGGGGTTGGTAACATTTATTTGTTCCCTTCACAGGTGTTATAATAAAATCTATTCTTTGTATATCTGGTTTCCATTGGATGATTGGAGTTATTACTGTTTCTTTTCGCTATTTAACTATGATTGTGGCATAGACCAGGACTTTGACAGGTTTTGTTTCTATCAATTGGTGCAGATCTATAATGTTTAACAACCATTTATATTGTTGAGATTTTTTTCATCCACAGCCTTAAGTGTTTTTTTTTCATACATCTTTGAGAGGAAAATATTACAACAATTATGAAAACAATTTTAAGCAGGAATAAACTCTAATATTTACTTGTACTTGGTTTGTGATTTATTTATGCATAAGAAAATACCTAAGTAGCCAGTTTTCACATATTGTGTTTCACCTCATAGTTTACCTACCCTAGGTTGACAAATAAATGTTGATAAATATAACCTAATGTATTACTTGACATGTTGGCATTGTTGTCGGGGAGGTGTAATGAATTGGTGCCTAGGAATTTATCTTGTTTTGTTAAACATAGAAAACATTTAGCAATTATGTTTACTTTGCCTTATAGCATGAAAAAAATTAATATGGGAGAGTAGGAGTATAAGAGAAGAGGTAAGAACGTACGCCACCACCATAGTGTGTCCTAGAAAGCCAGTTGTATTAAATATTGTATGTAGAGGTTAAGAGATAATACGATTAGATTCATTTGAACACATTGAGGTAGAGGAATAATTCCAATAGATTGAATTGAAAAAATCCCCATGTATTCATCCATGTGTAAGACAATAACTATCACCTAGCAAAAAGAAGATCTCAAATAATTTGTTGAGAAAAGAAGGGCTCATCACTAAGGAATTTCTTAAATCCTCATTCCAATGTAAGAGCTATAACCAGGGATATATCTGGTTTTCAGGAATAGCATAAAATCGATGAACAAATCCAGGAAGAAGATCTAAAAGGACTTACAAGTTATCCTTGCAAATTTGTAGAAGAAACCGAAGAATCACGGCCACCAACTAACAAAGAGAAAATGTTGGAACCTGAGATTGAGGAGTTTCTTTCTTTCTTAACACCAGATTCTATGAATGAAGAGTATGTTTCAAAAGATTATTTTGCATGACAAAGGAATATATTCAACCAGGAAGCCAAGAAAATTAAGACTACATGGAATATTGGTTAAAAACATTTTTCAGACCACGTAATTCCTCCACTCTTCAAAAAATCTTGGAACCCAAATCATGTGAGAAGTTGATTCTTCACATCTAGGTATTTATTAAAGCAATATTTTTAGCACTGAATATGAATACTTTAGAGACCCTGATCCATAGATGGTCACATTGGATATATGCATACACTTGAAGAGAATTTCCTATTTTCAGTAAAATATGTTGCTACAGGGAAATAAATAAATAAACAAATTTGTTTAATTAATAATATTGAGCTTACATTGTTCCTTCTTGTACTCATTAAGCTATGAGAGGAACATATACCAAGCATAGGTTTATCTCTTTATACTATCTTGGTAGATTATCTCCAAGAAAGGAACCCCCCTAGAGTTTTCTTTGAGTTTTTTACTCTCTAAAATTGAAAGTACCGACGAGCATCAACTTTCTTGGGCTCAAGAAAAATAAACAGGATAGTATTTGAGTCTTCTTTAATTTTTTCAAACTCATTAAAACTGAAAACATCGATGAGCATGAACTGACTCAGGCTTGATAAAATTCCATGGGATAGTGGTAGTTAGGTAGAATGAGATTTTAAGCTAAAAAAATCTCAATTTCTAGTTTTTATTATAAAAAGGATTGTCATTGTGTTCCCCATGTTCATCACTTCTATTGTGGTTTCTAAGCTTTTATAAGTGTGTCCTTTTTTTAGCTTTAAAAGGGCATGGCATTATAGCATAATAATAGTTTTCAAAGTTTTATAAGTATGCCATTTTCCAGCTTTTAGAAAAAGCATGGCATAACAGCAATGTGTTGCAACCGTCTTAGTAGTCCTCTGTAATTTTTTATATTTGGTGAATGTGATCCATGTATAGATTGGGTGAAGGATCTATCTTAGCCTTTTGTAATTCCAAAATTCTTTTATGGTTTCACATGCACCAAATGGAATCCTATTTTGTTTGCATGAGGATATGCAAATCCTTAAGTATGAGCGTGATGTTGGGTGAATCTTCTTCTTGTTTGACATCAACAACATCTATTCACAAGAAGAACATTTTGCTTACAGAAGGTTTTAGAATTGTAGACTCGGGAAAAGAAATGATAAAATCAACATTTACATGAATTTTTACAGGAATTTTTGCAAGCCTTTTGAGACCCTGTAATTGAATAAGTCTTAGCCAAAATCTTAGTTTATAAACTAATGGAAGTTTTAAGTTTTATAAGTATGTTATTTTCCAACTTTAAAATGGCATGGTGTTGAATCAACGCGGGTGATATACAAAAATAATTGTAAATAAAGGTTGAATTTACACAACTCCATATGAAATTATGGCACCTGGGTTTTCTTCCTAAGCCCATCAATATGGTTATGTGTTGTTTATATCAAACCTAGGATACACATAGTCAGGTCAAGCTCTTGGTCAAAGTTACAATCATTATCATTTTCTTCATATACAAATAAAAAATGATTTTTTAATATCCCATAAACCGTGGATTGGATCATAATGAAATTTGGATCACAAATGCATTACGTTATGTTGAATAAACACACCAAATTTTAGTCAATTTCGATTTATTATTTTTCCTTAAAATGGTCACTGCCACCTTTAGCCATTCTGCATTTTTCGTGAGATTCATGCATTGAATTGCATCGAAATTTGGTAAGGAAATGAATTATATTAAGTTGAATCAATATAAAAAAATTCACGCGTACAGAAGCGTATTTGGTAAAAAAAAGTCATCCACTGTTACCTACAACCATTTTTCATTTTTCTCGAAAAAATCTGCATTTGTTGGCTACAATTTTTGGGATGGATAAGAATATAAGTGATACCAACTATCTTGCAAAGTTTCATTGAAAATAAATTCTTGGTTTGAGAGATAATGGTAAAACAAGCTTCCATATTCTTGTAATAAAGTTTCTAGGTTCTTGTAAGTGGAAGTCCAAATTCCTACAATAAAAGCTTCAAATGTTTAGATCAGTTCAACACAGATTTGTTTTAGTAAAGTGAATCATTACTCTATCTCTCCATGAAAGATATTGCAACAAATATTCAAAGTTTTCCAAAAAGGTAACATGGTAGATGTTTCGATTATGTTTATTTATTAACTTAGGAGATTTTTAAATGGTTGATTTTATGTGAAAAACACTTATTTCCATGTATCCTTTTATTGAATTCCTAAATCATGATTACCCTGTGTGTTGAACTTAGACCTATAATTTCATTATTATTTTTGAAAAATTTGTCATCCTTAATGCTTAAAACCAACAGTTCAATAATTTGAGGTAATAATTATCTATCCAACTAAATTTCATCATTTTGAATCCAATTACCCATTCTGATAATTATGATGTAATTTGATATTTGTACTTATGTTACAAATATCACAATCATTATACCTAATTCTATTTCAAACTTTCCTCCTCTATAGTTCGTTGTTATTTTGAAATCTATAAGCCAAAATTCCATGCGCTATTTCCCTATATCACTACCAAAATTTGAACTGAGCTCTCTACCATACAGTGGACATGGTACACATAGGAGTGGTGCATAGTGAGCCAACCACATAAGAGGATCATTTTAAATAGTGCCACCAATTTCAATAGAAAAAAGGAATGTTTAAAGATGTATTGGTACATGAGGAAGGTCAACATACATAAATAAAAATGGAGCCCAAAAATCTACAGATAAATACCTTGCTTGCTAAGTTAAAGAAGAAAGAAAAAAAGATAAAGAAGCTTAAACAATAGGGTAGTAAAGGAAGAAAACGAGAAACTGGAGGAGTTGTATGTCAAGAATAGATAAAAGTGCAAATCACTCAGACATAAATACATAAACTTGTTTATAGCCAATATAAAGAATATCAAGAAGAATAGGAAGTTGACAATAAGAAACAAGAATTTGAAGGGAAAAATAAGGAACCTATCTCTATCAAAAACAAACTTAAATTTTCTTATCTAGGAAGAAGGAGTTGTATGAAGTCGAAAGTCTATAGTTTTCGACCAAATTTCAGGAGGATATGAATTTTAGTTTTGATTGCATCAGGTCATGCAAAAACACCAATTTCCGGGATATTTTGGGTACAAATTTTGGTACTTTTAACCACCTTATTCCAACCTTTTATGTCCTTAGTTTTGAACAAAAAATATTCCCTTTTATCAATTTTGTGACGATAATGGCATCAAAAGGTTAAAATAAAGGTAATTATTTTTCATAAGAAAAATATTCTCTTTTTAATCTATAAATATTTATTAGAAGCATTTATACATGTACTAATTTGCAAAACATCAATATATAGGAAATGTTGTAATTATAAAAAATCAACAAAAACAGAATTGATGTAATTCTTCCAAGCTCTATGGGGTTCCATGTCATCTAGTTTGATTCTAACACTTGGAATGCATTCAAAAGGAGTTGTCTTTAAAGAGACTTTTTGGAAGCTTTTCCGGTGAGTTTTTCCGGTCAAAGTCCGAAAACAATTTATTGAAATCGCAAGTTTGATAGCTAATTTCTGCACAATCAAAGCATCCCAGGGGTTTTTCAGGGTGTTGAATCCAAATATGCAGTTAAAAAACCATTTTAAATAATACAAATCAAGATTTAACCTCAATATTTTCCGCTGGATTCCGTCACCGGAATCTCCAAAAAGTCGCACTAAACACAACTCCCATTCAAAATGTTCATCTAATGGATAAATACCTATCTATCCTCTTTGTAGATGGATGCAACCCTCAATTCAATGAATGGTCAACATAGGGTGTCTACTCAACAATTCCTACAATTAGTTCAACAATTCTTGTAATTAGTTAGAAAAATTAGTAGATTTGTTTCCAATAGCTAGAATTCAAATATCAGGGCTTAGAGATTAGGATTTGAAGTCAAATAACATTAAGGAATATTATACAACATCACATCAAATCCCTACTATCCATTTGAGATATTCTATTTTCCTAACTAAGTTGAACTAAGCCCCATTCTTACTTAAATGCAGTCCTATCATTTTTTATTGATATTTTATGTATAAATAAATCCTCATGAAGAGAGGAAGGAGTGAGTCAATCATTGTTTTTCATATGTTTATTCTGAGCAAGGATTGTTATTTATACTCAGGATTAAAGTTTTTATAATGCAAAGACTTCTTTTGTGACATGGTGTAGCATTTTTTTAAATCTTCTGAGTAGTTTTCATGACATATTCCATGAGGGCCCCATGGTATGTGTTGTCTATTTGATTTTAATTTATTTAGAAATGATTAATCATGTTTAAATTCACTCCCTTAGTTATTTTCATCAATTAACACACAATCTGTAAATTCATGTAATTTTCATGTAGTGATCATGTAATTACATAGAATTGCTGGTAATTTTTCTCTAGTGATGCTATACTCACACAAAATTTCTTGTAATTAATACTTTGTTTTCCTATAATAATATAGTTTCGATGTCAGAACGTGGGTAAAAGGTAGGATTTATCATAAGTTAATTACTATTGTTCTTTAAAGATATTTATTGGAACTAATTAGAGTCAATAATGCTTAAGTTAATTATTGAAACCGTGATTAGGAAGATTTGAGTTTTTAATTCAAGAGTGATTGTCATTAATTTGGTGTGAATTTGCTTATATACTTAGAGAACTAATCTCATTTAGAGTTCCTTTTCATTATATTCTCAAATCAATTTTGACCAAATGATTACAATTTCAGAAAGAGATTGTAGTGTGAAGTGTAATGTATTTGTCTAAATCTGCAATCTTATTTCGACAAGGTTAATAATTGAAGTTAAAATTATAAAAATAATTTTAAGCTGGAATCAACTTTGAGATTTACCTGTACTTGGTTTGTGCTTTATTTCTACATAGGAAAACACCTAGGTAGCCAGTTTGCACATATTGTGTTTCACCTCATATTTTACCTACCCTGGGTTGACAAATGAATGTTGATAAATATATCCCACTATATTACTTGACATTTTGGCACCATTGTAGGGGAGGTGTATCAAACTGGTGCCTTGGAATTTAGCTTGTTTTGTTAAACATAGAAAACATTTATCAATTCTCTTTACTTTGCCTTATAGTATAATTTTTTTTAATATTGGGGAGTATGAATATAAGGCAAGAGGTAAGAACTTGTGCCACCACCATAGTATCTCCTATAAAACCAATTGTGTTAAATATTGCATGTAGAGGTCAAGATATAATAATGGTAGATTCATTCGAACACATTGAGTTAGAGGAAGAATTCCAATAGATTGAATTGAAAAAGTCCCCATGTACTAATCAATGTGCAAGACACGAACTATCAACCAACAAAAAACACATGTTAAAGAATTTGTTGAGCAAAGAAGGCCTCATCACTACAAGGAATTTCTTAAATCTGTGTTCCAATGTAAAAGATATAACTAGAGATATATATGTTTTTCAAGAAGAGAAAAAAATCCATGAACAAATCCAGGAAGAAGATCTGAAAGGCCTTACTCGTTATCCTTGCAAATTTGTAGAAGAAGCTTAAGAATCATGGACACCAACTAATGAAGAGAAAATGTTGGAACTTGAGATTGAAGAGCTTCTTGCTTGCCTAACACCAGATTTGATGAATGAAGAGTATATTAAAAAACATTTATTTGGCATGACAAGGGAATATATTGAATGGGGAATCCAAGAAAATCAAGACTACATGGAATATTGGTTCCAAACATTCATCAAACCACATAATTCCTCCATTATTCAACACTTCTTGGCATCCAAATCATGTGAGTAGTTGATTCTTCACATCCAATTATTTATTAAAGAATTCTTTTTAGTATTGGATATGAATACTTTAGAAACCATGATCTATAGATGGTTGCACTAGATATATGCTTACACTTGAAGAGACTTTCCTATTTTCAGTAAAATATGTTAGTATAGGGAAATAAATTAATAAATTTGTTAAATTAATAATCTTGAGCTTACTTTGTTCCTTCTTGTGCTCATTAAACTATGGGAGGAACATCTACCAAGCATAGGTTTATCTATTTATCCTATCTTGGTATATTATCTATGGGAATGAAACCCCCCTAGAGTTTTCTTTCAGTTTTTTACTATCTAAAATTGAAAATACCAATGAGCATCAAACTTCGCGGGCTCGAGAAAAATCCACAGGATAGTATTTGATTCATATTTAATTTTTTTCAGACTCATTAAAACTAAAAAAACCATTGACCATGAACTGGCCCAGTCTTAATAAAAATCCATTTGACAATGGTAGTTAGGTACTATGACATTTTTCAGTTAAAAAAAATCTCAATTTCTAGTTTTGCTTATAAAAAGGAATGACACTTTGTTCCCCATGCTCGTCGCTTATGTTGTAGGTTTGAAGCTTTTATAAGTGTGTCCTTAAAAGGGCATGACATTATAACACAATAATAATTTTCAAAGTTTTATAAGTATGCCATTTTCCAGCTTTTAGAAAAGGCATGGCATAACATCAGTTTGTGACAATCATCTTAGCAATCCTCTGTATATTTTCATATTTGGTGAATTTGATCCATTTATAGTTGGTGAATGTGATCCATGGATAGATTGGGTGAAGGATTCATCTTAGCCTTCTGTAATTCCAAAATTATCTTATGGTTTCACATGCACCAAATGGAATCTTATCTTGTTTGCATGTTGATATGAAAATCCTTAAGTATGGGGGATGGATGTTGTTTGAATCTTCTTCTTGTTTGACGTGAACAAAATCTATTCAAAAGAAGAAGTTTTTTTTTACAGGAGGGTTCAGAATTGTAGGCTCCAAAAAAGAAATGATAAAATCAACATTTACACGAATTTTTACAGGAATTTTTACAAGCCTTTTGAGACCATGTAGTTGAAGAAGTGTTAGCAGAAATCTTAGTTTCTAAACCAATTGTAGTTTTAATTTTTTCAAGTATGTTATTTTCTATCTTTAAAAGGGAATGGTGTTGAATCAATGCAAGTGATATACAAAAAAATCTTGTAATTAAAGGGTGAATTTCATAATGAATTCCATGGTTGGCATAATTGCACAACTCCATATGAAATTCTAGCATATGGGTTTTCTTCGCTGCCCATCAATATGGTTATGTGTTGTTTACATCAAACTTAGGTTGCACACAGTTAGGTCAAGCTCTTGGTCAAAGTTACAGTCAATGTCATTTTCTTCATACACAAAGAAGAAATTGATTTGCTACTATCTCATAAATTGTGGATTGGATCGCCATGAAATTTGGATCACAAATGCATCAAGGTATATTGAATAAACACACCAAATTTTAGACAACTATGATTTATTGTTTTCAAAAAATAGTCGTTGTCACCTTTAGCCATTTTTTATTTTTTGTGAGATCTGTGCATCGGATGGCAACGAAATTTGGTAAGGAAATTAATTATAGTAAGACGGATGAACTCATAAAATTTCAATTCAAACTTATGCATATTTTATTAAAAAAATCAGCCACTAATACCTATAGCCATTTTTCATTTTTATTGAAAATGTTGCATTTGTTGGTTGCAATTTTTGGCATGGATAAGAATATAAGTGATATCAACTACTTGACAAAGGTTAATTGAAAACCAATTTGTGGTTTGAGAGATATTGGTAAAACAAGTTTCCAGATTCTTGTAATAAAGATTCCAAATTCTTGTAAGTGAAAGTCCAGATTCCTACAATAATAGCTTCAAAAGCAAAGATTAGTTCAACACAGGTCCATTTTAGTAAAGTGAATCGGTAATATATCCCTCCATTCAAGAGATTAACGGTTTCAACAAATCAATGTTCAGAGTTTTCCAAAAAGGTAACATGGTAGATGTTTCAATTATGTTTATTTATTAAACTCGGGAGATTTTTAAATGGTTGATTTTACCTGAAATAACCTATTGCCATGTATCCTTTTCTTGAATTCATAAATCATCATTACCTTAAGTGTTGAACTTAGATCTATAATTTCATTCTTTTTTCTAAAAAAAATATTATCTTTAATGCTTAAAACCAACAATTCAAGCATTTGAGGTAATAATTATCTATCTGACTAAATTTCATCCTTCTGAATCTAGTTACCCATTCTGATAATTATTATGTAATGTGATATTTGTACTTATGTTACAAATATCACAATCATTAAACCAAATGTTGTTTCAAACTTTCCTCCAATATATTTCGTTTTTATTTTGAAATCTATAAGCCAAAATTTCATGTTATGTTGCCCTATACCACTACCCAAATTTGAGCTAAGTTCTCTGTGATACAGTCAACATGGTACACTTAAGAGTGGTGCACAGTGAACCAACCATATAAGAGGATCATTTTGAATAGTGCCACCTATTTCAAGAGGAACAAGGAATGCTTAAAGATCTATTGGTACATGAGAAAGGTCAGCATACAAAAATAAAAGTGGAGCCCAAAAATCAACAGATAAATACCTTGCTTGCTAAATTAAAGAAGAAAGACAAAAAGATAAATAAGCTTAAACAACAAGGTAGTAAAGGCATAAAATGAGAAACTAAAGGAGTAATGTGCCAAGAACAGAGAAAAGCGCAAATCACTCAGACATAAATACATAAACTTGTTTGCAGCAAATATAAAGAATATCAAGCAGAACAGGAGGTTGATAATAAGAAACAAGAATTTGAAGGGAAAAATAAGGAATTGATCTCCATGAAACACAAACTTAAATTTTCTTATCTAGGTAGTAGGAATTGTATGAAGTGGAAAGTCTATAGTTTTGGACCAAATTTCAGGAGAAGATGAATTTTAGTTTTGATTGCATGAGGTCATCTGGAAAGACCATTTTGGGGGAGATGTTGGGTACAAATTTTGTTACTTTTAACCACCTTATTCCAACCTTTTCTATCCTCGGTTTTGTACCAAAATTCTTCCCTTTTATCAATTTTGTGAGGATAATGGAATGAAAAGGTTAAAATAAAAGAAATTATCTTTCATAAGAAAAATATTCTCTTTTTAATCTATAAATATTTATTAGAATAATTTATTCATGTAGTAATTGGAAAAACAACAATTTATAGGAATTTTTGTAATTACATAAAATCGGCAAAAGCATAATTCCTGTAATTCGTCTGAGCTATATGGGGTTCCAAGTTAGCCAAACTGATTTTGACATTCGGAATGAATTCAAAATGTTCATCTAATGGATAAATACCTATCTAGCCTCCTTGTAGATGGTCACAACCCTCAAGTCAATTACTGGTCAACATGGGGTTTCTACTCACCAATTCCTATAGTCAGTTCAAAAATTCCTATAATTAGATAGAAAAATGAGCAGATTTGTCTCCAACAACTGGAATTTGAATATCAAGGTTTGAGGATGAGGATTTGAAGTCAAAGAATATTAAGGAATATTATAGAACATCACATCATATCCGTACTATCCATTTGAGATATTCTATTTTCCTAACTAAGCTTAAATGAACCCCATTCTTGATCAAATTCAGTGCTATAATTTTTTTATTGATAATTTATGTATAAATAAATCCTCATGAAGAGAAGATGGAGTTAGTCAATAATTAGTTTTCATATACTAATTCTGAGCAAGGATTGTTATTTGTACTAAGGATTAAAGTTGTTGTAATACAAAGACTTCTTTTGTGACATGGTGTAACATTTTTCTAAAGCTTTTGAGTAGTTTCCACAACGTATTCAAGGAGCCCCCCTGGTATGTGTTGTATATTTGATTTTAATTTATTTATAAATTATTAATCATGTTTGAATTCACTCCATTATTCATTTTCATCAATTAACACACAATTTGTGAGTTCCTATAATTTTCCTGTAGTGATCCTATAATTACACATAATTTACTATAATTTTCCTGTAGTGATCCTATAATCACACAAAATTTCTTGTCATTAATACCATGTTTTCCTATAGTAATACAACTTTGATGTTAGAACGTGGGTAAAAGGCAAGATTTATCATAAATTGATTGCTACTGTGTTCTAAAGATATTTATTGGAATTAACTGGAGTCAATAATGCTCAAGTTAATGATGAAAACATCATTACAAGGATTTGAGTTTTGAATTTAAGAGTGATTTTCATTAATTTGGTGTGAATTTGCTTGTAAACTTAGAAGACTGATTTCATTTAGATTTTTTTTCATTACATTCTCAAACCAATTTTGACCAAATAACTATGATTTTAGAAAGAGCATTTAGTTTGAAAGTGCAATGTATCTGTCTAAATATACAATCTTATTCCAACAAGGTCAATAGTTGAATTTATAATTATGAAAACTATTTTAAGCTGGAATCAACTCTTAGATTTTCTTGTACTGGGTTTATGCTATATTTCTACATTAGAAAACACTTAGGTAGCCTGTTTGCATATATTGTGTTTCACCTCAGTTTACCTACCCTAGGTTAACAAATACATGTTGATAAATATACACACTATATTACTTGACAATATTTGCCATGAACGACTTTCATTCTTTAATTCTCTCAGCATCCTTATTGATTTTGAAAATAAAATCCAACCATATATTACAGAGGCATGCAGCTCAAAAAAATTACCCAAATTTTAATAACCCACTCATTTAGTGATTTCTAAAGAAAATACAAACCACCACTTTCTGTTGCATGTGGAAGATTAGGTACTTAAAAAATTCCCCAAATTTTAATAACCCACTCATTTAGTGATCTCTAAAGAAAATACCAACCACCACTCTTTGTTTCATGTGGAAGATTAGGTACTTTAATATTTTATCGCCGAGCACCAAGTAAATCATTTCTTTCAATTCGACACTACCCCTCTTCATTTTTACCATAAGGAGCATTACTTCATCACCTTGCCCTTTATCCTTCACACCACTTTACAAATCCTTAAGAAGTCTACTTCCCTACCTTTAATGGGAATTAACTTAGTACCACCATAAACTATAGTCATGACAAGAATCAAGGTCCTTAGAGTTGAGGAATTGTTCAAAAGTCATTTATAGAAAGCTATAAAGGTTTCCTTCCTCGCAAATCCCAAACTTGTCTCTTCTATCGCGAGTCTTGGAATTTATAACTACCATAATTGAAGGACTACCGTGGGATTTTCAAGACTGGTAGTACCACGATTACATTAGTTGAAATATTTGAAGCATGGGGGCTTCACTCAGGAAGCAATACCATACCATGTGGGTTCATATTGGGGGATAAATATTGAGGAAAAAATGTCATAGTATATTGGAAGATATATAAGGGGTAAAGGGTTTTTATTGAAGGTATAAAAAATGGGGCTCAAAGTTAATGAAAAAAAATAAAGGGGTATAAAAAAATGTTAATTAAAAAATGGATACCTACAATATCTAGTGAAAGTAAGGGTTTTAAAAATTGGGAAGGTGTATTGGGTTCATCTTATGAGGGGTTTAATTAATGTGATTTTTAGAGGTTTTTTCCAATATGTAGTTAAATTAGGGGTATTGTTGAATATGCCATGAACGCATGTGATATGTCACAGGTTCATTGAGTGAAGCCCCTGTGATTTGACGATGCCCTTGATACTACTAACTTTACTACCTTCTTTGACAAGAACTATAAAATTCACCACTCATCTTCTCATATACTTGAGCACCACCCTTTTTTATCATAATGTTATTATTTTGTAACAAAGGTAATCCCATTACTCCTTCCCCATTTATAGACTACCCCTAGTTTATAAATCATAGTCAAATAAGACTTTTGAAGGCATCAATCCCTATTCTAAATTGTGAATAGTTCTTTGGGATTTAGAAAGATTAACGATCCTCCACATAGTTCCTTTGGCTCATCCTCATCCTCTAGATGCTCCTAATCTTGTTCCAAGGAAAGTTGGCATGGGGCACATTGAACCAACACAAGGATGGATGGTATGGTACCACGACATGAAAGGGTCTCGAAAGTTGAGGTTCGGAACGAACTAAGACACTAGCGTGCACCCCACCCTTGAGTCACTGGCCCGCTAGGGAGGAGAGTTTTGTACCATTCATTGAAGGTAGGAGGTAAGTGTTAGTGAATATAGCACAATAAGCATTGAATATAGCCCTTGTAGTGACATATCGTGCTGGGAGTAGAAAAAACAAAGTTGGTACCCCCTCATTCTCCATCCTGCACCATTGTCATTGAACTAACTCAAGTGGGGTTACTCCTATTTGAAGAAGTCTTCATATACTATTGTATCTATATATATTTATCCCAAATATCCATAGGTATTTAAAGTGTCTTGAATGTTATTATATAGATTTTAATACTTATTCTATTATTTAAATTACAATAAATCACGATTAAATAATTCATGAGAATATATATATGTGTGTGTGTGCGCGGGGAAAGGCTTTAGCAATCGATTTGTATGTTGACCACTATTAGTTTAGCATTTACCAATGCAGCTTATTTTAATTAAATAAATTAATTAAAAAAATGTTTTATTAATAAAGTATCATATTAAAAGAATTAATGATGTGAATAAATATGTTTTGAGAAGATTTTTAAGGTATAATCAACGTTGGCAGATGCATTCAATTTGAATGTGATTTAGGCGGATTTTTTTTTCAAAAACTTGATAATAGACACAAGAAACTTAAATTCAACAATCAATAAACTATATTAAATAAACCAATAAATTCAAAAAAAACATATTTTAAATAAAATTAAAATTTCTATAATCAATTTATATTAATTATTTTTATAATTATAATAATAATAATTTAATTAATTTTTTATGACTTTTAAAATTTAATATAAAATAATTACTTTAATGTTTATAGCTCACTTATATTTATAGTTTATTTCATTGTAATATGTATTTAGCTGGGTTAAACTATATTGTAATATGTATTTAGCTGGGTAATAACAACAATAAGCTTGGATGAAACACTGTGTACATACAAAGCTTTAATGGGACCATCTTGTTGAACTCCTCCTTGGCATTTCTATTGCCCTCCTATTCTCTCTCCAATATTTTATTCTCAGTTAACATTCAGCAAGGATATGATTTAACAGCTTTTGTGACACAAGGAATATTTGGACAGAAGGAAGAATCTGTCTAAATGAAATGAAATAAACCTCCGGCAGAGATGGTACCCTCCTGTTCTCTCTCCAATATTTTACTCTCAATTAACATCCAGCAATGATATGATTTAACAAAATAAAAAATTTATTTTTTCTTTATTTTGCAGAAATTTTTGGATAATGTGTGGAATAAATCAATATATATTATTTACGAAATTTGTTAATTTCATAAAATGGTCTTGTGATTGGAAAAATTATCCAATCTATAACTTTATTGTATAATATCTATTATATTAATAACTTAGCGAAATCCAATCCCTATTCCTATACCCAATATGATCAATGACATATATTTGTTCAAATAGATCAATCATCCTTGCACTTCTTTTTTTTTTTTT
>APFE030103387.1:2477-31545 GCA_000404065.3 Pinus taeda | reverse complement strand
GATTATTATTAATATTGCAATTCTGTGTAACTTTAATTGCAAAACTTCTATCCAATATAATCAGCAATCTCCCCCAAATTATATTTGTCACGGAGATTCCAAAGAATTAGATTGCGGAAAAGGAACTTTTACAATACTGTAAAGTTTGTTTAATTCTTAAAAGCGCCAACAATTCCTTCAGCAATTCCTTAACCATTGGAGAGTGCTTCAGTGTGATATCTGGAACCAGAAAGTGGACGTGCTAGCTACTGGGTGGTCACAATTTATTTTCCCATAAATTATAAATAATTAATATATGTAAATAGTTTTAGTAAACAATCACAATATTTTGATAATAGTAATGATGATGATGGTGATTAATGTCAACATGACATAAAAAATATTTAGACAGAAAAAATAATCTAAAATGAAATGAAATATCTAAATGACTTTACCATATAAACCTCCGGCGAAGATGGTGCCCTCCTGTTCTATCGAAATATTTTATTCCAAAGAATATTGTGGGCACACCGTATCGACGCTTGTGGAAATCCAGCGGCACCAATTTGATAAACAGTGTCTTTCGTTTTCCAATGACAAGAACCTAGTGGAGTCGTGTTTAATCGGCATTCCAGCTTGAATTTTATTAGCATGTTAAACTATTCCAGAAATGTGTGAATTCAATCAACATTATCATCGGCATTCCATCTTGAATTTCATAAAGTATGCTAAACTATTCATGAAAGCTGTGAATTCAACATAATCGAGGAATTGACAAAATAATCATTTTATATGGAATTTATTGAGAAAGCAATAAATATTCCATATATGGAATTTAGTGAGAAAATATGGAATATTCAATATATCTAGAAAGAAAGTTGAAGTTGATTTAGTATATATGTTAAAAAAAAGTTAAATTTGATTCAGTATATATGTTAAAATGAATAATTAAAGTGAAAAATTTTATTTTATATGGATTATATAAAGTATTATAGAGAAAATATCAAGGAAAACCATATATTTTATATAGAATTTAGTATGAAGTTATGTTTAATGTGAAATTATGATGAAGAAAGTCATGTAAAATTATTAATTTTGTCATAAAAAAAAGTGGTTGGTACTAGTATTGTTTAGGAAATAGAGGTGAAGAAGGTGAAAATTTGGTTAGTATCAATATTATTTAGAAAATTGACCAATGCTCTAGAACATTTGAAAAATGTTGTGGGGACTAATTCATTGTATATAGAATTTAGTGGGAATTCATATCAAGTGAAACATATTCATGAAGACAATTGTACAAACCTATGAATTCTCTCTAGAAATTGGTTGGTTGTGGTGTTGACTAGTACATGGAGGTGAACAAGTTGGGGAAATCAATTGTCTTTAGTTTGAAAGGGGTTGGTAGATTAATTTTATGGGACATGTTATTAAAGAAAAGTATGGAAACATTCATTCTATATGTGATTTAATGGGCAAGACATATTGAGTGGGACATTGGTGAAGAAAATTGTGCAATCTTGTTAATTACATGTGGAATTCATCTGGATTGGATCATTATATTGTTTGTTATCCATCTTGATGCTTTCATAGTGGAAAAAGTTGAATCGACTCATAGGACCATTTTTATTGGTCTGGCCCAGTTTGGTAAATTGGGGTCTCGAACCTTTCAGAAGCAGATTAAGACATTAAACAACATTCTTTGGGGGTAAAAATTTGACACTACAACACACACATTTTTGTTCTATTCTACACACATAGAACTTTCCAACAGTGCCAGAATTTCCTTAATCAAAGTTTGCATGCAAAATTTATGTCGCTCAGAAGTTGACCTTCTTGTTTTGACCACCATAATTCAAGAGGATGCCACATCAGCCTCCATTATGCACGGAAAATGGGCTAGCCATGTGACTATAATAAAGAAGACTCTAGAAGTGTTCATATTGTAACTCTAGCTAAGAGTTGAAGGAGTCAAACTTCACCACTAGTAGGCTATCGACTTATGTTATAATTGGGCCACTATGCGGAAAAGAGGTTCTATTCTTTTCGAGTGCATTTTGTTCCACATATTAGCAAAGTAGTCAAAAGGGATAGGGGGGAGCACACAAAGAATATTTGTGCATTGCAATAGCACATGGGCCACAAGCCTTACTTCTGTGTACTTGCATCCATTTTTTACTCCGAGAAAGAGAGAAAAGTGGCCTTACCTTCTAATTGGGTTTTCTCCCAAAAAGGTTTCCTAGGATATATCCTGTGTCAATTATGGTTTGTGAGTTTTTGTTTCACCATTCTCTATTTTTTTCATAGTTATAATTTGCATGCATACCAATAATCATTAATTAACATATCCATAAATCTAAGGAAAAATAAACCCTCGTGTTATAGATTTAGGATTTTCTAATATATTTTAGTAGATTTGTTGTGACAAACTTTCTAGTAAAATATCCACAACAATTTAAAAATCATATTGATATCATAGTAGGTTCCAATGCATATATTGTGGGGAGTTGTAGGGGATCCATGAAAGTTAAGCTGAAAGTCACAAAATCTTAGTCACGAGCAATGAAGTTTTGAATAACCCTTTTGATCCAATAGAGGAGAGGTTTTCACGACTGGAAGCACATGCTGTGAATATAGATTATAATCTAAGTCTCCTTATGGTGGCCCTAACCAATAAGCTCGGGATATTTTAAGAAGATGGGGTTCACACACAGAGGTATGATTAGAGGGGAGATTAGGAGATCGAGAAGAAATAGAGAAGGAGCGAAAGAAAGAACCCAAAAAAGATCAACCAGTTGGAGTGCCATGAACCTTCATAGTACCTGTTCAAAATGGAAGAAAAATTTGACATTAATCTATATCAAGGTGAGATTGATGTTCTACAGTTAAACCAATGGTTGCAACAATTAGGCCATAATGTTGGGTATCTTCCCAAGGAACCCACATGTACTCCTCAAGTATCCGGGGGTCTACATAGCCATCTGCGGAAGTAAGTGATGCTTTTCAATCCCATATCAATGGATGATGCTTGTGTACAAGCACAATACCTAGAGAACATAGGCCAGGATAGAGAGAAATCAAGTGGGTCAAAGAAAAAGGAGGGGAAGAAGAAGTGGAAAGGGGGAAATGATAAAAAGATGGTAGCCATAAATCAACTTTGCAAAGATCATTGCAACCACTATAAAATTGATGGTCATATAGAGGAGAATTGTTGGAAGTTACATCCAAAGCTTAACTTGAAGAAAAAAAAGAAAGATAATATGAAGAAGAATCTCATGCCCACTAATTTGAGCAACTAGGTCGAAAGTAGCTCAGATGTGGATGAGAAGATTGTATGTACATTAGTGCAGAAAGAGGTGAATTTGAGTATCCTTCAACAATATGAAGATAACGAAAAGACTAGACTCTTCCATATAAAGATATAGGTTAAAAAGATCAATATCGATGCTCAATTGGGATGGGTAAATAAAAATTGGGAAATAAAGGTAACAAAATAGGAAAAATCATATTTTCTATTAGTGTTGACTTTATTAATGAAGTATAACTAGATGTAGTTCCCCTCAATGTATGTCAAGTGGTGTTTAGAAGTCCCTATATGTACATGCAAGATGCAATCTTCATACTTATAGCCAACTAGTACCACCTTATCAAGGGTGGAAAATCATTCACTATCAACGGTGTGCGGGAAGTAACCCAAGGTTCAAGAATATGCCAATAAAACCCCCTCAAATACTGACATTTTCAACACCCATAAGCAAGTGAGGTCTCACCTGAGGTATATTGATGGGTTTGTAGAGCCTTTGAAGGTTATATAAGGAAACAAGGGAAATGGAGACAACTTTGGTTCAAAATGACCCACCCCAGCTAGTGCATTTGCCATATGTCACAAATATACACATTAAATAAAAATGCATTTGCAAGCCTTTACTACATAATTCAATACATTCCTAGCCTCTACGACGAGTATTGGTTGAGCATAATATTTCGTTTAACCTGAAAAGTAAATACTTGATAGACATTCATTATGTAAGCGTAGGACTAACTCCAACAAAAAACCAATGAATATAGTGACACAATTATTTACATCACACAAACTATCCACACAGACAATTTGCCAGAAATATTACACACACTCTATAAATCATTCATTGATTCCACCTTTGACACAAAATATACAAGCAACAGAACCATGGATCTGGGACAAAACCTATGGATATCTCATATTTATATTAAACATCAAAGGTACAAGTTATACAAAAGCTCTATATGTTTGACTACAAGAACTTAGATTATGATCATTCATATTGTACTAACTAGACAACACCATTACAATAAACAAAATATATATAAACAATAGAGTGACTGACAATCATAGCCTTTGTACCATCATCCACAAAACTAGACAATAGAACAAGGATAGTATCAAACAACACTAGTAGGACAAAATTATCATCCTACAACATAAAAAAGCAGAAACCTCTAACATTGACAATAACTCCTTTTATAGCATTTTGCCTCAACATCCTACTCCTAGGAATCTGCAACTAACTCACCCTAATGATATTTCCTCGCACATGCCAAGCCATAATCATTCATTTGACCATATTGAGCCAAATTGCAACCTTTGCGCATATCTAACCAAATTTCCTAGCTGGAGGATACCTTGTTGACCGAGGAATATTTCAATTAAGGTGTAGTCTTCTCATCTTTTGTTACACATTTTTGCAATCTATCAAGCATCTACGCAGCATCCTATGCTAAGTTTCCAACATCCTCTACGTGATATCTCCACACTTGTAAAAAAATTCAAAAAAAATCTTCATTTTCTCCTTTCTCCTTCTTAGCCCCAACAGTCCCCCAACACTATTCATGGCCCATTCGTGAGCCATTATATCATGGATATGTGCTAATAGAAGGAAAAACTTATGTAATATTCACCACAATTTTTCAAACATTTCTTTAGCCATGTGCGCAATTGTTTTGGCGGCCTCTTCTGATCCAATAATATTTGCAGTAGTTGTCATAGGCATAAGGGTAGTTTGAAACAAGGGTTCATTCTTGATAATGGAATTGTTCCCTATGGTTTGTGCTACAATGATATCATCTATGACATGCATGGTTTCATCTTGCAGCAGCTCCACTTTCTCAGCCATTTTTTGCTACTCTACTCGCCATTGGTAAATCTTTATTCCCAATGTCACACTTTCGACCATTGCATCTTTGTATTCTAGTGTAGGTGGATATATTAAACTATTTCATATAGTTTCATTGTGTTGCTTGATAGTCTGAATTCTAGAACCAATTTCCTTGAGCTCGGCACTTCCTACAGTTAGTTCCATAAATCTATTTTGGCCTCATCTAATTTGGTGCACTCATGCTCAAGCTAGCCTGTGCTCTCCAAAGATTTGAAGGTTATATGAACCCTTTCTCTTATTTTAGCTTCTTCAGATGGAGTAGTAGGCTCAATTTGTAATTGTATCTCCTCTATATTTTCCTTTAGGCCATGCATGATCTTTAATCTTAGATAACTTCTCCTCCATGGGAGCATCAATTTCCATAGATACATCTGGCATCTTGCTCTATACTTCTTCAACAACTTATCGGATTGTCCCTTCTCTTTCCTTGGCTTGTTTTCATGCTTATTCTAGCAGTGTGTGCATTTTTTGTAGAGCCTCATGCTCATTAGTAAGTTGGACTAGGTTTGTCAAGGATGTGTATGCCTAGAACTATACTTTCTAGGAAATTAATTACCACAAATAGTGTAAATTTGCATTGGTGATTGAGAAATAAATAGGTCTACCTAGGGAAACACTTGATCCCTTTGTTGGACATCAAAGTTCATGAAGTGTATTGCGACTAGGGAGATGGCTAAGGTGCAACACTCCACCAAAGTTGAGGATAATTATGGTGGTGTTGGTTGTATATTTGGTATAGGAAGTGCACAGATTGCCTCTGTCACAATTGCTAGATCAATTGTGTTGGATACAAGAGTAGCTTCCCTAGATGCCTCAATCATTAGACGTAGTTGATCCAACTATTGCTATCTTTGATCCTGTAACCCCCTTTACTCTTGTGTGAATTTCTCAATAATTGTGTTGAGAGGGGCAATTACCTACTCTTTCACTTCTTTAAGTTTCTCATCCAACTTCTCTAAATCCTCCTCTAACAGAGAAGAGGTTTCAAGACCTGTTGTCTTGTTTGATTTCTTCTTTCTCTTTGCACCACTTTGGTTGACCCTAGATCAACCTCTTATTGCCTCTTGGAATTCCCTGTTGCACTATGTGCTTTGTTAACAACCCCAACCCAACATTCCCTCAATTCTTGTATTTGCTTCAACACAGTGGGTTTATCATCCCTGGGTAAACATTACACGATAGAATGAAAACCATTTTCAAACCTAGTTTTCAAATGGAGGTATAAGGTGTTTCTCAAGATGGTTTTAGGGCACTCCTTTGGGGCCCTGATACCAAATAAAATGATTCCACATCATCAAGGTGGTGGGGACTAGCCCACCAATCAGGTTGTTTGGCATCATTATTTGGTCTACAACTTGGTATCTAAAATGTGGTCATGGTCATTGATCTATGCAACTAACCAATCTTAATCACATGCCAGATTGATTTGGTAGATCAATATGAACCACAAGAGAAAGCTATATATTTACCCAACACATATCATCAATGCATGTCCCTATGTGATTGCAGTCCACAGTTCCATCTTTTTCTCAAGAATTGTCCCGAACAATTATGGTGCAATCTTGAGTGCCTTCGCAAGCTAGCATGTCATTCTATCATCTCATCAAAGACTCTATGACTTTCCACCCAGTGACACAGTGCATCTTCTAGTTGTTGCAATAATACCATGTGACTCATGGAATATATACAATATAACCATGTTTCACAGTCCTTATTTCTCTGAGATTCCATCTGGAATTTCCTAAAGGAAAGGAAATTAAGAGATATACCATTTAAATTTTCCATCCATTAGCATTATTTGGGTCATATCTAGCTCTAAGAGTATGAACGATAACAAATTTATTGACACATTTGTCAGATATTCAATTGGAAATGTCTTTCATGGCATAACACTGAGCCAGTCGAATGTATCCCCCTTTTTAATGCGGTCATTAAACTCTTTAGCAAGCTAGTTCCTACAAGCCTTCTCTTATGTGAAACACATTGTAATTGTTTATTCTATTTCATGAATGGGAAACGAACACCCCTCTATAATCATGGTTGTGTAAACCCAAGATTTGTAGTTATAGCAAGACAACTCAAACTTTCCACCATTGTTGATGTGTATTGCAATGACTTACGAATTTGTAAAAGGTTGACAACACCACCAATATTACTAAGGTTGTTGTACAATTTGGGAGTTTTTTATAGGAACATTTTATCAAAGTCTTGTATGGAAATATTTTATAAACTCCACTTCTATGCCCTACATCTGGGCCATACAGGCTCAATGTTTGAACCTAAGCTCTATTACCACTATGTAACATCCCCAGCCCCTAGTCGGGTGGCACTACTGACATAGAATCTAAAATTCAGAAATTAATTCCCGTGGAAGCACATAATATAAACCATGTGACATATATTTTTCTTATTTTTTCTTTAGCATCCCATGTATGTACAAACCAAACCATAACACATAATTCCCCATGAATTATATACTGGAAGATATGTTGATTAACCTGGTGGTGTAAAATATAGGCACAATGCAAATATATGCAAAATATACAAGTATACATATTTGACCAAAGTAAACATAAATCAAGTACGGTTTAGCACTAATTGCATAAACCCTAGGCTGCATAATCTGTATACACGTATCCAAACATAGTTAGATTTAGGTAGAACCCTAGATTACCCAAACCCTAATAGCATAGTTAATATGCATAAAATAAATTTCAATCAATTAACCCCTTGGATCCCATTTTAAGCATAACTAGGAACCATGTATTGATTCAATACTCATTTCATTAGAAATTATATACATTAATACTTTCATGCATAGCAGAATAATCATGAATACAAAACCTAAAATAGGATTTACAATAGAAATAGATAATGAACACACATGGCACATAAATGAAATGCACAGTGAACACTTATTTGAAATGGAAAGTTGACTGGTTGCAGGTTCTTTATGTTCCACCCAGCCATAGACCTCGTGGCTCCTAAATCTCAACCACGGGTCACCCCTGAGCCAAGGCTACAAATCCACATGAAATAGTGCAACAAAAAAATATATATCCAGGGCCAAGGCATCAACCCAACAGTGGCGACTCCAACCATTATTCTCTACTTCCCCGAACTTGCACCCATGTGGCACACCCTTCTCCAAGCCCTACCAATCCCTCTGTGGTGCCCACCTTCTAAGGCACCTTACTTCCATCCATGAAATTCTTAGTGAAGGGCTTTTTTGTAGCGGCTACAACCACCCTCCAAAAATTTTCCTTAGCCTGTTTTGGAGCCTCCCCTACCAACCTTACACAGCACTTTGTCTTGCTTCATCAAGTACTCAAGCTTCAGTGCTATCCTTGCACAAAGGCAGCCTATCGATCACAGTAGATCCATTCCCCTCACAAGCTACTTACCCGGACTTGGTCCAGCTGTAGGCTGAGAAGCTTGCCCTTGAAAATTGTGCATTCTTGGAGGGAAACCAACCTTCCCTCTAGAAATTATGCAATCCTCTCTCACAACCTGCTAGTCTTTAGGATTGTGCAATCCTGCAAGCCAACCCTCCCAGCAGGGTTTGTGCAATTTTTCCCAGCAGCAGGCTGTTCAGCCCAGGATTTGCATAAATATGGGCAGAAGTCAACTGTTGGGCCCAGAAATTGCACAATCTACTCGGTCAATCAGCCCAGCTTACAGTCAGGAATTCACATTTTTCCCAAGTAGTTGAGCACTGGCATGCATGGATAGTCCGGTTGACTAGTTCCACCCGGGACCGAGGAAACTTGACTTGCATTCATGCATGAATTTATCTTCTCGGAATAGAAAAAGACAACATGCAAAAGGCATCCCATGATTCAAGGTGCTATTTTTAGCAGTCGGGGGTTACATGCATAGTTGTTTTAGAAGCTTCCCTCCAAGTGTCACTTTTTCCTAGATTTGTGGCATGCGCGTCTTGAGACCAAACTTATTTATTTGACGCATCGGAGCTCATTCATTCACATCGATCTTGGAGCTCTGACATCCCACAACACATCCAGGACTCTTCAACACATCTAAATCAGCTATTCATGGGTAAGTGGCCTCAACTTTTCTTTTTTAGCATTTCTGTCGCTTTTTGTGTACTTCCTTATGTGAGTGTTATTTTCTTGATCTCTTTGAATGCATGCTGTCATTTACATATATTCTAGCTTGTCCTAGCTCTGTGTCAATTTTTGCACAGATGTTCGCCCAACCAGCAAACGACCTCACCCACATGCATGTTGATCTGTTTGATCAATCTTCCATTCATGTTTTGCATGCATTGTTTATCAATTCTACTATCACTTAGTGTTGCCATGCATTTCATCGACTCACTTGCTTTCAGTTGCCCGTCGTCGAGTCAGGCCAACCTTGGCCTGGTCTCTGCCTTCACCAAGGCTGCATTGTGCAATCTGGAGAAGGAAGGCTCACCTTCCTCTCCAGATTTGCGTATTTTGGCCCAGCACTGGCCTCCTGGACTGAATTGCGCATTTCTGGAGGTTAATGGTTGCTTGGCCGACAATTTTGTGCAAATCTATCCCTTGGCTAGCAGTCTTTCCCAGCTGGAATTGTGCATTGCGCAATCCCAGTAGCCAACTGCCCACTTGGATTGTGCATTTTGTAGATCCAACAGCTAGTCCAGACTGCCTTTTGTGCATTTCTAGCAGCCAGTCACTTAGCCTCCCAGTGAAGTTTGTGCAATCTTGCTCATCAGTTCCCCAAGTATGTGTTGTGACCTTCCCCAGATTTGCTTTGTTTTCATTGACATATTTCTTGCCATGCATGCTGCTTGTTTCCACATCTTTTAGGTGTTCATCTGTCTCAGTGGCTTCCAAGAGAATAGGATCCCAGGATATTGATGGTGTTGCAGTTGGAACAACATTTGAACATGTGTTCTCTAGCATGTTGATCTATGAAGATACGAAGTTGTATCTAGACAAGGACATCAAACTAAAGTGGCAAGAGGTGAATGAAACATTCGCAGATACTTTTTGGGAAGACCTTGAAGACTGCCAGGTGTACGTGAACATTCATAAGTCCAGCCTGTACCGGATTGCATGCAAATACCCCACATTCCCATGTGCGGATATGATTCACTAGATCATCTCTCACACTGACCCCAAGATGATGACCTTGAGCAATGTCAGTGGGACAAAGCTTGAAACCTTATGGGCATGACTATGATGAGATGTATCAGATGAACGAGTCCATGACTATCATGACCCCTCCATTCAGATTTCCCAATAGCAGAGATCACTCCAGAGACATTCTGAAGGATTGGGTAAAGGAGCCAACTCGTTTCAAGATGACCCCTAATCAGATCTATAATAAGAATATATTGAGGAAGGCATACCAATACTTGGTCATATTCGCATGTCGACTCAGTGGCCAAGTGAGCACTGAGACCTTCCCTGAGAGTTTGGTGGTCACGCTGGACCAACTAGCTAGAGAAGGAGGACCATGCAATTGGTCTTGCATACTGGCTCATTAGCTGAAGGAGAAAGTCACAAAGGCTCGACAATCACTTGAAGGCATGCATGCAAAGATTCACATGTCCGCCAACATTCTAGATGAATTCTATGCCCAACATAAGTTCCCGGGCCTAGAGTGGGCATGGTCATCGACGGACGCTGTTATTAGCACATATTTCAATTTATTGTCCGAGTGCAGCTTCAGAGGAGTGATCATATGGTTGTCCAACCATCTTGTCACCCAGTGTACAGGTTGATATTCGAACATGATCAACCCTGCATGTCAGAATAAGCGATGAAAGGATTGTTAGGTATTGTGGATTGGTATGCCTCACCAGACGACACGTTCATCAGAGCGTTTAGTGTGGAGAAGCCTCAGCATGTTCTACCAAAGTTTTCTTTGGACATGCTTGTCATGCAGGAAGTAGCCTATCATATCTCAGCAGGATTAACAGCTAGGCTATAGCGTAAGAAGAAGGCACCTTAGCCCACTCTTCCATTGCAGATTGGGTTATATGAGATCTGGAGTGTCAAGCAAGTGGATGTTGAAGCTGAATAGATGAATAAGTACCTATTCAACCTCCGAAGCTTCAACCCATATGACCCACATTGCATTGTTAAAGATCAATGCATGAGAGTTCAGTTCAATGGGATCCATGCGGCATGTCATTGGGCCGAGTAGGACTCATGGAGGTATTGCTTCAATTCCTCTAGACCCAATGAATAAGTCGATTTCGCCATAGAGTGGTTAGCACAGCAACGTGAAGCAGCATCACAGATAACACCAGTAGTAGAAATAGCAGTAGAAACAGCGCGACAAAGGGAAGAGAAATATTGTCAACCACATGGAGGAGGAATAAAGCTGCAAGTTTTGAGCAGATCCACTTGTAGACAAGCAGCTAAGGCTATTCAGGAAAAGAGGTAGCAGCGTGACAAGCGTATCATGCGAAGGGAGAGGGAGAAGAAGAGAATGTGAGAAGCAGAGAAGGGGTTGCACAAGCTGAGAGAGCAACTCCGGAAAGAACAAGAGAAACATCAACATGAGAAGGAAGCGCAATAGAAATAGATTCAGTAGGGGCACATCACGTGCAGACATACGAATCAGCACCCGTACAAGTATTTGATTCTTCTAAATAACTAGTATTAGGCGAACAGGGTGAGCCCTCGCAGGGGCAAGACTTTTCTCATGAGATAGAACAGGCTCTCAAACAGTTGGATGCAGAAATGGAGCAGTCGGAATTGAAATAGGACAGTGACCTCATGCCTCACCACAGAGAGGTCGACTCACCCACTTCAATACATCTAGATGATGAGCAAGTCTTGAATGACCAAGGACGCACTGAGATACTTGGTGGTCAGTCGCAAGCAGAGATGTGCAACAACTCCTTTGATGAATCTCAACATAGAGTTTTGTAGCCTGACAAAGTACCAACTCCGAAGGACCGAACATCCCCTATGCAAGTGGAAGAATAAGTGATTGTGACCAATGTGCACAAGTACCCAACTGCTTTGGTCGATGCAACTAGAGTGTATGCCGAAGCCACTAGCTCTAGTGTTCGCTTCCTCATAGCTGAGAATGAGCGAATCACGAAGGAACTGCAGGTGGCCAAGCAGGGAGGAGACTTGGTGGCAATATTCACCCAAGCTGAACTGAAGAAGGCAATACTAGATGAAGTATTTTCCTTGGGTACAGTCAAGTGAGAATTGTACTCCAAGTTCGGTACCATGCATCAAGCAGTCGTTGATCTTCACGGATGGAAGCATCGATGTGTGAGAAGAGCTCGTATCTTGAAGAACATACATGTTGTCATTGACAACATGTAGGCATGGACGATGAAGTACAAGGGAGCCCTACTTCATTTTCCAAAGATGATGAGGGCCAATGCGGTTAAGCTGCAAGCATGTATCCGGAGTCAGATCTAGAACTATGAGGACCTACCACAACTCATCACTGGCATACAGGCTTCCCATGCACGAGTATTCAAGAGCATGGAGGTTGTGGTGCACACACATGTGATTCCATCACTTGTGAATCTCACCCAAGCGAAGACCAAGAAGTAGGTTCAACAGGAACTTGACTCGTACTTCGATGAGTTGATGCGCATCGCCACCACTCCAAACTTTCCTATCAGTGCAGACATCAAGAGCAAGTATGTTGTTGGTCCGGCCACATTGAGGACAATGATGCACATTCTTTCAAATGAGTTGGATAGAGGAGCCTGAGCAGTGTACCCGGATGCCATGGAGGCAAGGTTCAGGTTCCAGATGGATGTCATGGAGGAACACACAGACACTAGCAGAGACTACCAATCTTGGCACCAATATGTTATAGTTGATTAGCATGAGTATGTCGAGCAGTTGGACTTCTATAGTTGTCTAAGGCAGAGTGGTGTCTAGTTTGGCTTGTTCAAGCCGTTGTTCACATGGGTACATGTGCATTGTAATGTTGAGTCATGTCAAGTGTAAGTCAAGTGTCAAGAGTGAATGTAACAATCATAGAGTAGGTGAAGATTCATGAGGGTAGTTGAACAGTCACAAAGGGGAATGTCAAGGGTCACCCCACCCTTTGCTATAAATAGTCCCTCATAACTCATTGTATGGGATTTTTGGTCAGCCAAGCTTCTACTAAGACTATCTTGAAGAAGACTTGGATAGTATTGTAATGCAACTTGGCTTCTCCACTGCACAGAGCTAGTACATCTCTTTGGAGGAGAAGGGAGATGTGGTTGTAACGTTCCACTATTGGGGCTAGCAGGTTTACATAGTGTATTGTATGATTGTGACTTACACTTCTTTAATAATAAGAGCCAGTACATTTTCATGCATATGTTGTTATTGTAGTTGGACTGTTTCGGTTGCCTTAATGATATATGTTGTTTAACATACGTACTTTTCTATGAACTGATTTGTATGAAATTATATGAATCTTGTTGTTAATATGTTGCATATGTTGTTAATGTTGTCACCTTCTGTGTCAACTGCTCTTCCTGACATCAGACAGACCTTTCTCATGAAACCTTCTATATCAACCGTCACACTCATCTTCGACTAATTTGTGAGTGATGTTCGTGTTATCTTACCTTGTTGTTGTGACAACCGCATCCGAGTGGATTGCTCCACTGGAAGTTGTGCATGTCCTTTGTGTGGTGTGTTCATAGTCGAGTTGGGACTGATCCCTTTCAACCTAGAACTCACCTTCACCCTCCTCTCCCTTTGAAGTGTTGTAACCTCTCGTACACATTCCTTGACTCTCTGCAGCAGTCACACCTTTGCTACTGACAGAGTTATCTTACTTGCCTCTGTGTGACATTGCTATCGAGGAATTACCTTATGACCCACTGCTAGGACTCCTACACCAAATGGTCTAAGGTATAATTGGCACTTCTTACCGGGGAGATCCCCTTGACATGTTGGCAGGTCCAGCACCATCAACATTTCTGGCACTAGAAGGAGGCCTGATGACAAGCAGTTTCCTCTCATCCAGTTTTGAACCTTTTCATACCTTTCATGGAGTCTTGCATTCTTCTTCCCCCAAGGTGTTTTTTGAATCATGAAGATGTCTCCATCTCGAGGAAGCTTTTCAATCTCTTGCCCACTCACACATATGATGGTGAGGTGAAGTGGCCAGGCCTGAGAACTTACATAACTTTCTTTCCATGATTTATGAGGAAGATGAGTTTACTAACAAATAGGTTGGGTTGTTGCTCGCATACACACTTCGTGAATCCCCATTTCGTTGCACTCATGTGAGAGCTTCTATGATCTTATTGAAGATGCATTATATCACTTTTATCCAGACCATCTTGGCCGAAAACTGTTACAGCAACAGAGGGCTCCGCATGAATCTATTATTGATTTTTGGCAGCGCTTCCGTGACTTTTCAAGCTTAGAGGAGCTAGATGAAGTTCGTTTATCTCTGGGACCAGTTTGATTACTATCTTAAGAAATCTAACCATCCCAAGAGAAAGCTTGATGTCAAACCTCACTCAACCTTCTTCGTTGATGGAATCGCACAATCCCATGTGGGAGCAGGCACTATCTCAATGGACTGTCTGCCTCCCTTTGATTCAACATTTCTGCCATCACCCATTGATGTTGAGGATCATGTTTGCACACCTGCTCATTCTTCACACCCTCCTAACATCACTCCTTTCAATTTTCATGCAGAGTTGGTTGTGGGTCCTTCGAGTTCCTGTGTCCATTCTTTTCTTCGACCTCCATCTTCACACTCAGATGTTCCTCTAGATGATGTTATCTTGTGTTCATCCATTCCAAACGCTTCACTTGTTGTGAACGAGGAACAACCCATTGACAGAGTTGGTGTTACACAACCAACATGCATTGTCATTCATGAAGAGTATGAGTGGGAGCTTGAGCATCAACACTTAGTGAAGGATGACTCCCTTCCATCTGAGCCCCCTCCATTCATTCCTAGCTTTTTTTGTGAACCTTCCATTCATGATTTTACATGTGTGTCTTCATCCACGGATGCACCCATTGTTGATCACTCACAAGACTCACCGGATGCTAGTCCATCATTCGATAATGGAGAGGATAAGTTATTAATTGAAGATCCACATGATCCTTCATCTGTTTTTTCTGGAAATACAGAGGATGCGTTCATTCGCTTTTCATATACCCCTTTGTTTGATTCATCTTATCATGAAGATGCCGAAGAATTCATTGATTTTTCTGATTGTAGTGGCCATGATCCATTTGCTTCTATTTTTTTATCACGATCATGAATCTATCACAGTTGATCTTTCAAAGCCACCAGTTTATGATGATCTACTTTATGATGAAGTTGAGACACCCAAGACTGTCAAGGCACTTCATCCTAAGCTGATGGTTATGTCAGGCCCTCGCTCTCTTGGGGTTAGTCTCACTTCCGATCATGAAACTGTTCAATCACCCAAGGCTCCCCATCACTCATCTGTATGCATTGAAGATCCATCTCACACACAGATCACACTTCCTCCACTCAAACTACATGATCCCATTGCTCATGCTTTGGAGGAGTCTTACATTGCAAGCACTCGTTCACGACACAAGTTGTCTTCGTTTCTTTCCTTTGCTTGCATGTCTCAGTCAAGAGTGTGCTTTTGCTTCAAAGTTGCACGTAGTGTCACATAGCAGCATGATAAGTCCATGGACTGTCCATCATGCAAATGCACTCACATGTCCGCACTTTGAAACACGAAGTGTGGCTATCTTCACTATTATATCTTTCTTGTATGCTGGTCCAAGAAACTAGGTTACTCGCAGACCAAGCCTTCACCCACATGGGTCTACCAATGCATTGGTGGCTGCATTGGAAGTATCACTTCACGTGATCAGGCCCATGCACCGTTAGTGTAGGAGTAGGAGTAGTGTTTTCGTTCAATTGTTTTATTGCATGCTTGTTTGCTTACATGCTTTGTTTTCTTGTTTGTTTACTTGTTTCGCTTTTGTTTTCATTTTTTCTCTTGCTTTGCTTTGTTGATTGTTAGTTCATCCACTTGTTTCGTTCATAGGTTAGTTTGCATGAAACCATGTGTGACTCATGAAACGAGTTTGGTAAAGTACAAGAGGGTTTGTAAAGCTATCACTACTTGGTTATCTGTCATCTTGCCTCTGTATGATGAACTTGTTACTCTTAGTCCATGATACATCGAAGGAAAATATGTACTCTTCGAAGTGAACCTTGGTGTAAACACAACGCTTGTGCGCTAACTAGTGTCACCTTCTCTAGTTAATTTCTTTTTTTGGGTTAACCCTTGTCAGCTCAGTCAAGTAGAGTAAGGTGAGGCAGAAAACCTTAACAGGCATGTCGGAGATACATTAAACTACTTCTCTTCCATAACAACCTCTTTTGATCTCAATAAGTCAGTATCCCTCTTCCACCTCTGAAATGAATAAGTGCCATGCACAGTGAAAATGAAAAATGAAAAGTAAAAAAATGAAAAATGAAAAATGAATAATCCGAAAGAAGAGAAAGCCTTCCTATGCAAGGAGGTGATGCAAGTAACTCTGCCGGGGTATTGACCAGGCTCGCTGGCAGCAGAGCCATGCTTGTGTTCCCATGTGACTCCATCGGGGTACTGTCCAGGCATGTTGGTAGTCAAGTAACACCAGAGATGAAACTAAGACTCTGGGGACTATACTGCTTGTGCAATTATATACCACTCAACCCCAATCGAAACAATTGTGTTGCCTTGGCTTGGAATGTGTGTCAATCGACCAAGAGTCTAGTAGATGCTACATATTACATGAAGCCATTGTGAAGCCAAGATGAGCTAAGAATTGAACAATACTTTCAGAGGTGTTAGACTCATTTTCATGAAGAAGGTCCATTCAGAGAGTTGGAGTTCTACCAGTGCATCGCCAAGTGTTGTAGAGGCTACAACCACCCTCCAAAATTTTTCCTTAGCCTGTTTTGGAGCCTTCCCTACTAGCCTTACACAGCACTTTGTCTTGCTTCGTCAAGTACTCAAGCTTCAATTTTTTCCTTGCACAAAGACAGCGTATCGATCACAATCGATCCATTCCCCTCACATGCTACTTAGCCAGACTTGGTCCAGCTGTAGGCTGAGCAAATTCCCCTTGAAAATTGCACATTCCTGGGGGGTAACCAGCCTTCCCTCCAAGAATTGCACAATCCTCTCTAACAGCCTGTTGGTCTTCAGGATTGTGCAATCCTGCTATCCAACCCTCTAAGAAGGGTTTGTGCAATTTTTCCTAGCAGCAGGCTATTCAGCCAAGGATTTGTGCAAATCTGGGCAACAATAAGCTTTTGGGCCCAGAAATTACGCAATCCACATGGGCATTCAGCCCATCTTACAGTCAGGAATGTACATTTTTCCCAAGCAGTTGAGCACTGGCATGCATGGACAGTCTGGTTGACTAGTTCCACCCAGGACCGAGGAAACTTGACTTGCATGTATGCATGACTTGATCTTCCCAGAATAGAAAGAGACAACATGAGAAAGGCATCCCATGATTCATGGAGCTATTTTTAACAGCCGGGGGTTACATGCAAAGTTGTTTTAGAAGCTTCCCTCCAAGTGTCGCTTTTTCCTAGATTTGTGGCATGCGCGTCCTGAGACCAAACTTATTTATTTGACACATCAGCGCTCATTCATTCACATCGATATTAGATCTTTGACATACCACATCACATCCAGGACTCTTTGACACATCCGACTTAGCTATTCACGGGTAAGTGGCCTTAACTTGTCTTTTTCGACATTTTTGTTACTTTTTGTGTATTCGCTTGTGTGAGTGTTGTTTTCTTGATTTCTTTGAGCACCTACTATCGTTTCCCTATATTCTAACTTGTCCTAGATCTGTTTGAATTTTTGTTGCTATCTCTCTGCTGTCGCATGCATGAAATTGTTTTGCACGAACGTTCGCCCAATCGGCAAATGACCTCACTCACATGTATGTTGATCTGTTTGCTCAATCTTCCATTCATGTTTTTCATGCACTGTTTATCACATCTGCTATCACTTAGTGTCGCCATGCATTTCATCGACTTACTTGCTTTCAGTTTCCCTTCGATGAGTCGGGCCAACCTTGGCCCGGTCTCTGCCTTCATCAAGGCTGTATTGTGCAATCTGGAGAAAGAAGGCTCACCTTCCTCTCCAGATTTGTGCATTTTGGCCTAGCACTAGCCTCCTAGATTGAATTGTGCATTTCTAGAGGTCAGTGGCTGCCTGGCCCAAAAATTTGTGCAAATTTGTCCCTAGGCTAGCAGTCTTTCCCAAATGGGATCGCGCATTGCGCAACCCAAACAACCAACTGCCCAACTAGATTGCGCATTTTGCAGATCCAAGAGCCAATGCAACCTCCTAGTAATTCCAGACTACCTTTTGCGCAGTTCTCGTAGCCAGTCACTCAGCCTCCTAGTGAAAGTTGGGCAATATTGCTCATCAGTTCCCCAGGTATGTGTTGTGACCTTCCCCGGATTTGCTTTGTTTTCACTCACATATTTCTTTCCATGCATGTTTCTTGTTTCTAGATCTTTCAGGCGTTCATCTGTCTCAATGGCTTCCAAGAGAACAGGATCCTAGGACATTGATGGTGTTGCAGTTGGAACAACAGTTAAACAAGGGTCCTCTAACATGCCGATCTACGAAGATACAAAGTTGTATCTACACAAGGACATCAAACTGAAGTGGTAAGAGGTGAATGAAACATTCGGAGGTACTTTTGGGGAAGACCTTGAAGACCGTCAAGTGTACGTGAACATTCATAAGTCCGACCTGTACTAGATTGCATGCAGATACCCCATGTTCCCATGTGCGGATATGATTCACTAGATCGTCTCTCAAACTGACCCCGAGATGATGATCTTGAGAAGTGTCAGTGGGACGAAGCTTGCAACCTTTTGGGCAAGAGACTATGATGAGATGTATCAGATGAACGAGCCCATGGCTGTCATGAATCCTCCATTCAACTTGCCCAATAGCAGAGGCCACTCTAGAGACATTATGAAGGACTAGATAAAGGAACCAGCTCGTTTCAAGATGACCTCTAAATGGATCCATAAGACAAAGATATTGAGGAAGTAATACCAATAGTTGGTCGTATTTGCATGTCGGTTGAGTGGCCAAGCGAGCACTGAGACCTTCCCTCAGAGTTGGGTGGTCGAGCTGGACCAACTGGATAGAGAAGGAAGACCATGCAACTAGTCTGGCATACTGGCTCATCAGGTGAAGGAGCAAGTCATGAAGGCTCGATAGTCACCCAAAGGCATGCATGTGGAGATTCACATGTCTACCTACATTCTAGATGTAGTCGGTGCCTGACATAAGTTCTTGAGCTTAGAGTGGGCATGGTCACTAGCGAAGACTGTTATGAGAACATATTTCAAGTTATTGTCCTAGTACAGCTTCAGATGAGTGATCATACATCTATCCGACCAGGTGATCAAGTGTATAGGTTGATATTCGAACAGGATCCACCCTGCATGTCAGAAGAAGCGATCAAGGCATTGTTAGGCATTGCGGATTCGTATGCCTCACTAGATGGCACGTTCATCAGAGTGTTCAGTGTGGAGAAGCCTCAACATGTTCTGCCAAAGTTTGCTTTGGTTGTGCTTATCATACGAGAAGTAACATATCATATCTCAACAGGATTAACAGCTAGGCTGCAGTGGAAGAAGAAGGCACCTTGACCCACTCTTCCATTGCGGATTGGGTTATAAGAGATTTGGAGCATCAAGCAAGTGGATGTCAAAGCTAAACAGATGAAGAAGTACCTGTTTGACCTCTGAAGCTTCAACCCGTATGACCCACATTGCATTGTTAAGGATCACTGCATGAGAGTTCAATTCAATTGGATCCATGGGGCATGTCATTTGGCCGAGAAGGACTCATCGAGGTATTGCATCAATTCCTGCAAACCGAATGAATAGGTCAGTTTCATCATAGAGTGGTTACAGCAGCGTGAAGCAGCATCACGGATAACACCAGCAGTAGCAGCAGCAACAGAAATAGCGGAGCCAAGCATACCTGTGCGCGACAAAGGGAAGAGAAAGATTGTCGACCACATGGAGGAGGAACAAAGCTATAATTTTTTAGCAGATCCACTTGTAGAACAAGCTGCTAAGGCTATTCAGGCAAAGAGGCAGTAACGCGATAAGAGTATCGTGCGAAGGAAGAGGGAGAAGAAGAGAATGGGAGAAGCAGAGAAGGAGTTGCACGAGCTGAGAGAGCAAATTTGGAAATAACAAGAGCAGCACCAACATGACAAGGAAGCACAACAACAGTCGATTCAGCAGGGGGCACATCACGTGTAGACAGACGAAGCAGCACTCAAACAAGTAGTTGATTCTTCTGAACAGCTCGCATTAGGCGAACAGGGTGAGCCCTCATAGGGGAAAGAATATGCTCATGAGATAGAACATGCTCTCAAAGAGTTGGATGCAGACATGGAGCAGCCAGAATTAGAATAGGACACTAGCCTCATGCCTCATCAAAGAGAGGTCGACTCGCCCGCTTCAATGCATCCAGATGATGAGCGAGTCTCGAATGACCAAGGAGGCACTAAGATCCTTGGTAGTCAGCCACAAGCAGAGATGTGCAACAACTCCTTTGATGAATCTCAACATAGAGTTGTGCAACCTGACAGATTACCAAGTGGAAGAAAAAGTGATCATGACCAATGTGCACAAGGACCCAGCTACTTTGACCGATGCAACTAGAGTGTATGTCGAAGCCACTAGCTCCATTATTCGCTTTCTCATAGTTGAGAATGAGTGAATTGCGAAGGAACTATAGGTGGCCAAGCAAGGAGGAGACTTGGTGATGATGTCCGCCCGAGATGAACTAAAGAAGGCAATACCAGATGAAATATTGTCCTTGGACACAGTCACGCGAGCATTGTACTCCAAGTTCGATACCATGCATTAAGCAGTCGTTCATCTTCACGGATGGCATCATCGATGTGTGAGAATATCTTGCATCTTTAAGAACATACATGTTGTCGATAACAATCCCATCACACAATCTAGGTAGATTGTCGATTATACGATGCTTAAACGTTGGCTTTTCCCATTGGACTAAAGTAATGAATTGTCTTATATCTAATGATAAATTTTCTCAATTTTGCAAGTCTGGGGTGGCAGAACGCAATGTGGAACTTGTCGGATATCCGACGAATTATAGCATCGCAAAATTGACTTCAAAACATCGATTTTTATGACAATTTTGACCATTTTTGTGTCGTATAATCGATGTTTGTACCATAGAATATCTGACGTTAACTAAAGTGTCGACTGTTTGACATAATTCCATCAACGAGATGTTGAGCACCAATGTGTCGGATATCTGACGCCAATAAGTCGCATATCCGACTAATCATATTTTCGCCCATTTGTACTAGTGTTCATTGCACTTACCATTTTTGTTGTACTGATCAGTATGTCATTCATCTTCTCACAATCCACCACCAGCCCTCAATAAGAAAAACCATGCAAGGGGTGATGTTGAAGATGGAGAATTATCAGTCCTTATAGGCAAAGAATCATTTTATACACCACAAACTGACTATTTCAAGAGGCTTGAGGTTAATGATGGCAATGCCAAAGCTTGCTAGAAGGCTATCCCTTGGATTTTGAAGGTGAAATGCTACCCATCCATCCAAAATTTGAATTCCCAAAGGAAAAATCTTAGCGTTGAATACTTTGAACTTCTGTTAATGAATGCAGGTTCATGAACATTATTTTTTTGTTCCAAAGACAACCTTGTTGGTTGCAAACTATCTTAATCGTTTTCTTTCCTGCACACAAGCTCAAGTAGTTGGTAGGAGTTGATGGTAATTTTTGGTTTTTGCCAACATGACCAAAGGGTCAAAGCATGGAGTTCGGTTACACATTTTAGCAAGAGAGGGTGCGTTTAGGTGAAAAAGAGATGGCTCTATTGAGTATTTTAAGTGCTCGATCGAGCTCCTTGAGCACTAAAAAAATAACTCGATCAAGCATTAAAACTAACTCTTGATCGAACTCTTGTGTAACCCCGGGTTAGGAGCTCGATCTAGATTTATGGCTCGATTGAGCCCTAAAGCTTGATCAAGCCTTAAAGCTGTAAATTTTAAAATTTATGTAAATATCAATAATGTTATGCAGACTTTAAAATTGTGAATATTTGATAGTTAAAAAAAAATAACCAAATTTAACTACTAATTACATTTGAATAGATAATTAACAATGGTGTGATTTATTTCTCATTACATTTCTAGAGTTTTTGGTGTATAGATTTGAAAAGATATTCTATCTCACTTGCAATTGAAATTGTAATATTCTTATATTTATAATCTGATAACTTAAAAATTAGTTTTTAATATGATTTAAATTTTCAATGTTATAATTTAAATAATATCCACTTATCCAAGGAAAGAAATCAGTGCAATAATAATTAATGTAGTTGTAATAGTTGTAAAAATACAAAATTTCAAGAAATTAAATTCCATACTTTCTTGACTTGATGATGCTATAAATATAGTTACTCCAAGGGGAAACAATAAGCTGGTTTTAGTAATCAAGGAATCAACCAAAAATCCTGTGCCTAATCATGTTGATGGAGTCTACCATGTATATGTTGCTCGCAATTTGGATGTGGCAAAACAAATCATTGTAGATATAATGACAAACTATTCTACTGCTTGCAATGCCAAGGAAACACCTCTTATAGATGAAGAGTTGGTGAGGAGTGGGGACTTGATGAGCTCATTTTAGCATTACAAACAACAACGAACACTAGACACACTATAAATGGTATCTTAAGAGTTTTGTAATGCCTTACCAGGAAGATGAAAAATATCTATAGATATGGTCGATGTTACTGGCAAAGCTATGTTCGTTGAGGATGATGAGAATCCTAATAAAGAAATGGATGTTGAAGCCAATTTCAACCAAATTTCTAAGTTATACTAATCTCTTAACGATCATCAATATGCTTGGATGGTGATCATCATCGGTATGTTGAGCAAGGTTCCAAAGAAAAATATTGTATTTTTGGCACATAGCACAACAAAGTTATTTATGATAAACCATTTAGGTGTTTTAAGGAACAAGGTTGAGATGGCATGGAAACAACATAAACAGGCATATCCATTCACACAATCAGAAAAATTGGGAAATTAGTGGAATATTAAATGCTAACGATATCCCTTTTCTTATGGAAAAAGTGAGACACCTAGCATTTGAGGTGTCGAGTCACTGCAAACCATCTCATATTTATTATGTTTTTGGAGTTTTGTTCCAAAATGTGCAAGAAGATAGTACTCGGAAAGAGATAAAAGGGACCATTTAAGAGGAGATAACACTTGGATAAGGATAAAAGGGATCATTTAAGAGGAGTTAATGGTTGTAGTTTTGGAGCCAAAGTCCAGAGGCAGTTGTTTTGTAGATCAAAGACTTAGTAAGAGGATTCATCACCTACTTGGTAGTTTCTATTCTTTTTTTCGATCTTATGTACTCTTTTCTTGTAAGTTTCTATCTATTTTATATGACTTTTTTGCATGATTTTGTTATAACATAAAAATTAATAGTGTAAGGTTGTCCTCAATATTATTTTTGTGGTTTTCTTTGAATGTTAAGCCCAACATTGACTCAATGAAAATGCATTTTTTTTTTTTGTGACCCATAGGAACCCAGTAGCTCGCCTGATACATAACTACTAGTAAACCTATAGGGGTCTACGACTTGTCCTCCTCTGTGTAAACTAGGTCGCAAACATGGCGATTTGAGCCTGGGTCTCTCGAGTTTCAACAATTTCACATATCTCAGATTACCAATTGAGCTTCCCCCCTAGGACAATGCAAATGCATATTATTCTATCATGTTTTGACTGGCTTTAAATATTATAAATGAGGGTTAATATTTTTAAAAATGAACATAGTATTTATTACAACTTATTATACACAGAAATATTTCCAACATACAAATCTAGGTTGTTCAAAGTTTTTGGATTCTTGTTTAACTATGGGCTTCATCTAAAGCTTGTTAATGTGTTTCTCGAATTTACCATGAACCCCATTTAATTTTCTTACATGTTTTGTCTTTCTGAATATTAGGGAAAGGATCAAGAAGAACACTAGATGTGGAGTGGATGAATTACTTATATTTCATTCCTTTATCATGAAATTATTATCTTAAATGTCATTCTCTTATTTTGTAGTAGCCACCGACCCAAAGAAATGCACAAATAGACATTTTCTTCTCTTTTCCATCTTTTCCTTCATTTTTACAAAGTCGGTTACCTACTAAATTTTTATCATTGTTTGAATAATTGTAATTTTCAGTCCTATAATATAACCTCTTTGGAAGAAGCTTCTCAAAACAACAGGGAGAAATGGCTTGAAATGCAATCCTAATGGGGAAGAGAGCTAGGATCCTCAACACCAAGAAGTAGAGAGGGAGGGGAAATCCCAAATTAATTTTGATTGCAATCTTTGTGCTTCCTTTGCTGCATTTCAAGCTTCCCTATAGCACACAGTAATGCACATGAGCTTAAAATAGTTTTTGACAAATACAAATGGACTACAATAGAGTTATATTCGGCAATGCAAGTAGTTCTCATCTTTAGAAAATAAGAGCATAGATAAAGACATTAGTTGGTTCTATTAGATATATTTGATCATGTGGATTAACATTGTACAATTTTTAGTAATAAAAAAACATGTCCCAGAGAAGTTTAACAAGTTTAACTGGGGGTCTCTCATTTGGATCCATGTGAATACCACATGCGGGACCCCCCCTCTCTTTTTTCAAAACCACTGGGTGGGGATCTATCAAACCACTGATGGTTTTTCATTGGGGCCACCTATCCTTCTGCTCGAAGCACTATAGTATAGTTTTCATTATTGAGATCGGCATATCCTTCCATCTCTATTTCAAATATTAGAGTATATAATTGAAGTGTAAAAAAAAAAACCAAAAATACTCTCAACAGGACCTTGCAAATTTTGGTGCAAATGTTAATTAAATTTAACAAAAAAAACCTGCAAAGGGGAGACGTGTCTCTACCATATGCATATGTATTTCACTCTCTTTAGTAGATGGCTACTATAATTAATTATTCAAAATAAATCCTAAATAAATGACCAGTAAAATTCTAATAAATATATTATTAAAGTATACTGTAAATATTATTTAACAGAAGAAGAAAGAAACAAAAAAACCTTTTATGGACTTAGCTGATATGTACATTATCATTTGGTGTGTTTTTTTAATAATAGTGATACGGCTGCATTGGCAAATAGCTAGCAACAATTAATCCAAATCATAATAAAATTACGAGTGTAAAAAACACATGAAATTGACTCATCCCCAATTCACGATGTGTTAAAAATTGAATATACGGTATTTTAGGTCAATTACTGTGCAGAATATCTGTGTAAAAATATAAACATTTCCATTCCGATGGTTTCCCCTTTTCAATAAGTTCTGGTTGCCTGTTTTGGTTATCATTATTATCTCTCATTATTATCTCTTTAGGTCTGTGATTAAAAGACAACCATTAGTAGTTATAACTTTTACTAGAGTTTTCCTCAAATATCCCTCAGGACAGGGGTTTAGGACGGCTTCTTCATGCTTTTAATGATCCCATTATCTCTCTAGACAGAGGTTTAGAGAAAACCAAATCCTTTAATCCAGCAACCGAATGGTTGCTTGCAAATTTCCGTTTCTAGTTTCATGCCCCTCTATTACTCAGATTGTTCCCACATGACCACTGACTCATATCCTGAGTGATGATGGTTCGAATAGAGTAACCTATTCTCCATTTCCCGGCCCTGCAAGTATATAACCATTAGAATAGGTTTTAGTTGGTGGATTTGCCAAGGTTTCTATTGTATTTGTTGTTGCGAAGGTCCTGAATCTTAACAGTCTTAGCAGTGGTTTTCAGGTTTCCTGGTTTTTCTGGGAAGGAGTCTTACCGGATTCCACTTAATTATTTTCTGGGGGTTTAATTCAAACCATTAATATTATTTTAAAACCTCGTAACCATAAGCTGGCCCGGTCAGGAGGTGACGGTTGTCCACAAGCATCTCCCTAGTATACTTCACCTAACGTTTGTCCTAGCTCCATTTACGTGTAACTTTAATGTTCTAGGAAACTTAAGTTACCGAGGAGATTTCCATAGCTAGTGACAGATTCAGCAGTGTTGACATTCTTTTCGAGGGTAAAGTCCAAGTAAGTTTAGGCATGGGACCTGACGAGTCTGCCTGAAGTCAGAAGGTACTTAAATTCTATTGTGATATTCCATATAGTTGGCTCGGGTTATATTCTCACAGGAATGGACCTGGCCTGATATATTCATGACTGAGTGTCGTAAACATCCTCAAGGGTGGTGATTCCAAGGACGGTTGGGGCATGGATTTCGTAGTGATTGCAGCCGGTCTCATAGATAGGACACCTTAGCTTTTCCACGTAGACTGATGGACCCCTTTGAGTCTGACAGTGGTTTTCAGGTCGCCTGGTTTTTCTGGGAAGGAGTCCTACTGGATTCCGCTTAATTATTTTCCGCGGGATTAATTCAAACCATTAATATTATTTTAAAACCCCGTACCCATAAGCTAGCCCGGGCAAGAGGTGACGGGTGTCCACAAGCAAGTCCCTAATACACTTCACCTGACGTCTGTCCTAGCTTCATATACATGTAACTTTAATGTTCTAGGAAAGTTAAGTTACCAAGGAGATTTCCATAATTGGTGATGGATTCAGCGGCGTTGACATTCTTTTCGAGGGTAAAGTCGAGGTAAGTTTAGGCGTGGGATCCGACGAGTCTGCCTGAAGTCAGAAGGTACTTAAATTCTGTTGTGATATTCCATACAGTTGGCTGGGGTTATATTCTCACGGGAATGTACCTGGCCTAACATATTCATGACCGAGTGTCATAGACATCCTTGAGGATAGTGATTTTGAGGACGGTTGGGGCATGGGTTCCGTAGTGATTGCAACCGGTCTCATAGATAGGACACCTTAGCTTTTCCACGTAGACTGATGGACCCCTTTGAGTCTGACACATCACTTCATGAAGCTTTTATCCAAGTCACTGTGGAAACTGAGTCACAATGCCATGCAAACCAAAAAGTGATAAGGAAGGTGGCACACTCTCCTCAGCTGACAACCCTAGAGGATGGACATGACTTGTGCTTGGAAGCTGGTTATATGCCACGAAACAATCTTGTGGGGAAAAAGGTGGCGAAAGGAAGGGTGGTAGAAAACAACGTCCCATAAAAATTACTGCACCTGCACCTATTCTCCCATTTGGTCATGACGTGTTCCTCGATTCAATTATGAGTCTTCAGAAGAGAGCTTTAGTAAGAAGGTGGTTTTTTCTGAAATTGAAGAAGTCGAGATGAGACAATGGTTGGCAAAGAAGTGGAAAATCCTGCAGATTATGTTCCTACGGTGGTGAATTTCATGGGAGGATGGTATAGTTTCCATTTTCTGAATGAAGAAGACCTCAGGAAAATTGCAGCAATGCCATGTGTCAAGGACCGTGGCTTTTTGGCAATGTATGTATGGTATGTGGGCTTCAGTCCACTGAAGCAAATGCCAAAGAACAAACTCATATGGGTCAAATTACCCAACCTTCCACTGGAATTCTAGACGAAGGATGTTTTTAATGATATTGGAAATGCCATCGAAAAATTCGTATATGTAGATCCTTAGTGTCTGGGAGCTATGGATAAGAGGACAGCTTGGGTCCTTATAGAAAAAGACTTCGGTGAGGCTTTTCCAAATCACATTGAACTGAAGTGGAAAATATCAATCTCACTTAACATTTGGATTTCTAGGGAATTCCATTCCGGTGCCTCAACTATCACCAAACGGGACATCTAATTGCAAATTTCCCTAAATCAAGAGGAGGTTGGCAGTCATCGAGGGAGCGTAAAGGGCCTCACCAAAGGATTTAGAAGGAAAACAAATCGAAGTGCGTTTCTCCTCACCGAGGCTATGACAACAAACAAAACAGAAATATTTTAGGCTCAGGTAATTCTAGTCACTCAAACCAGATATTTTCTGAACCTTCTCCTAGGTTCATAAAAAAGACATCTGCTCTTATTCCTATTCAAATCCAATCATCATCCTCGTCATGAGCAGTCAAGTTCCCATATAACAGTTGATTCATCTTCTAGAGAACATCCCCAAATGTTTTCATCTCCAGTATTTCCCCAAATTCCACTACAATCATTACATAATATGATAGATATCCCATCTACATCATATGCTACTTACACACAAGCTCGTAGAAATTATTCTCCGGCTACTGAACCAAATTCTCGAAAAGATAAAGATAAGGCTTCTGCTCAAATTTCTCCGATATCTTCACCAGTTAATTATGTTGATAGTGATATTGATTTCCTCCTACAAAGGAAAACTCTTAACCTCAAATCACTTACTATCCATAAGCCGAAGGGATCCTGGTCTCCAAAAATCTGTAGGAATTTACAGGGTAAGTTCCTTAGACAGAACACCAAAAGGACACCGCTCACAAACAAATCACAGATCAATACACCAGTATTTTGACGTGGTTAAAACCCTCAGAGAGGGAAACAGTACACGGCCTGCGCCAACGTGGCTACTACAGGAAATTTATTAATAAAAGAATGAAAATTTACATAAGCTTCTCTCATGCAACGTTAACCTACAAATGACCCTCCATGCGCTTTAAATAGAATTCATGGACCAATCGGGTGTCAAGCCACGGATCAATTGTCGGTAATACCGAGGAGAGAATGAACCGTCGGATCACTACATATCGTGACCGTCGGATTGTAAGTTACAAAATGTACAACGGTAAAGAAACACACTTTACCTAACTCTATACTAGACGAAGTTGAACTTAACTATTTCTTATGTGTCGGAATATCCTAACATCCCCCCTTAAGAAAAACTTGGGATAGGATTGAAGGATTTACAAATATGACACA
>APFE030103383.1:0-18688 GCA_000404065.3 Pinus taeda | reverse complement strand
TTTTAATTAGTTGATATTTTTGTAAAAAAATCACTTTTAAAATTAAGAAATTAATATAGAAATAATTATTTTCATTTTGTGATAACAATTTTGATGGTTAAAAACTAAGTCAAAAATTTAGTTATTTCAGAATTATTTTAATTTAAATTAATTTAATATTTTTAATTATAAAAGCATTAAAATACATTTATTTAATAATTCAATATTTATTAATAATTTTTTATTAAATAATTTTAAAATCTAAATAAAATTATTTAATTTCATAATTTATATTGTTAAATTATTAAATAAAAATATTTATATTTGTTAAATTATTAAATAAAATATAATCACATTTAATGTTACAAGATAAATATAATGTATAAAAATACTTAATGGGCCAACATAAATAGATATTGCTTTGTGGTTTAGAAAAATAAATAATTAGAATTTATCACAGTGACTATAAATAAGATCTTTATAATTAATAATCTAAATATTTAAAGATATTTGTTACATTGAAAATGCATATATTTTATAAATGAAATATGAAAATATATTAAATGTTATTTAAAATATGTTTATAATTGAATAAAAAAAATAATTAGAATTTATCATTGTGACAATAAATAAGACTTTTGTAATTAATAATTATTGTCTAAATAATTAAAGATGTTTGTTAGATTGGGAATGTATATATTTTATAAATGAAATATGAAAACACATTAAATACTATTTCAAATATGTTCATAATTGAATATTTTAAAAGCTGAAGTATTAAATTTATTTTGATAGTTATAATAATAATAAAAAAAGATAAAGGGTAGCAAATGTAGGGAGGATTTAGTTTAATTTCAAAGAAGACTTTAATAAATACTATGCATTGGTTAGCAAGCAATATCAATAATAATTTTTAAATGTAATTAATGGTGTATCATGGTATTAAAAACTTGCAAAAAATAAAGATCGATCACCCAAAAACATGGTTAAACTTTCTATGGAATTGAAGTTCTTTAGTGTTCAATTGGTCAAATAATTTCTTCCAATAATGTAAATTTGACTTGGTGAAGGTGTTGTTTTTGTTGTAAAAAAAATCTAGTCTCCAAGAATACCCCTACTACATCCAAACTGCTCAATTGCAACATTTGATGTATGCTCCATGAATCACAAATCCTTCTTCTTACACTTGAAGAAATTGTTTTTGTTTCCCTTTCCATTATTTTGAATACCCAAAAATGTCATAATTGTAGAACTTTTATACTAGTTGTTGGAGAGCATTCATATTTATTTGATATATCTTCTTAAGCTCGCTCCCAAATTGGAATTCATAAATAATAATTTAAATATTCATGGATTTGGTAGCACAATTTGAATATACCTTTGTTATTTCATGTTTTAAAGACACACAAGGTGTTGGTGGATTGTTTGGCCAACTAGAGAGCACGCATGAAGGAAAATTAAATAAATATAGAATGGGAGAGAAACATATCATGATGCCCATCCCTTCAAATTAATGAGTAATTAGTGTACCCTATAAGAACTCAAAAGTTGATTTACACCCATTCCAGGAAAGATAGGGAATTAAAATTCGATAAATATAAAATGGGAGAGACACCTATGGTGATCCCCATCCCTTCAAACTAATGAGTAATTAATGTACCCTTATAATAACTCACAAATAGATTTACATGTTGGTCTATTTTACCAAAATTTGATAATAAACTAAGAATAATCATTTCTAAAATAATTTTAAACTATTATAATATTTAGTAATTCTTTGTTATGATAAATATAATTTAGATTAATTGATATTATACAGATAATTTACTTTTAAACTTAGGAAGTTATATAGAATTTGCAATTTTAACCACCTGATAAAAAAATTATAGTTACGTTTTAGGTCAAAAACATAGTTATTTGAAAAATATATTTAAATTTGGTTATTCAAAATTATTTATAATTATAAAAAAATTAAAAAATTATATCATTTGGAATACTAAAAATTATTATTTCTTAATTATTTCATTTTTTAAATAAAACAATAAATATAAATAAAAAAATAAATATATATAATATATAATATATATATAATTTCTATTCCATAAATTATTAAATAGAATATAATCATATTTAACATTTAAAGATAAATACAAGATATAAAAACGCTTAATGAGCACACATGAGTAAAAGATGCTTCTTTGTGGTTTAAAATTGTTTTTAATTAGAATTTAACTTTTTAACAACACAAAAGACTTTCATAATTAATACTTATTGGCCAAATAGTTAAAGTTGTTTCTTAGATTGAGAATTAATAATTTATATGAATAAAAAATGAAAACATATTACTATTTAAAATGTCATTATAATTAATTATGATATAAACCAAAGTATTAAATTTATTGTAATAGTTATAATATTGGAAGGAAAATATTAACAAACTATGGAGGTTGTAGTTTAATTGAAAAGAAGGCTATGATAAATATAATACTTTAGTTAGCAAGCATTACCAATAATCATTTTGAAATGTGAGTGGTGTATGATTGTATTTAGAGCACAAAAGAAATAAAGGTCAATCATATAAAAACATTTTTATACATTGTAAAGTATTGAAGTTTTTTAGTTTTCCATTGGTCAAATAATTTCTACCAAAAATGTAAATTAGACTTGATGAAGCTATTGTTTTTATTGTAAAAATAAATATAGCTTCCAATAATACCTGTGCTACAACGAAAATGCTCTATTGAGAAACTGGATGCATCCAAATTCATGAATCACAAATGATTATTCTTACATTTGAAGGAAAAAAATTGTTTCCCTTACTATTATTTTGAATACCCAAAAAGGCCATATTGGTAGAAATTTTATATTAGTACATCATATATTCGCTGTCACAATGTTTTGGGATTATTTGATATATCCTTATAGGCTCACACCTAATTTTTAATAAATATGTTGATGGTTAAATTTTAAGTCTAAAAATTAATTATTTGAAAAATATTTTAATTTAGTTATTACAAAATATTTATAATTGTTAAGAAATATAAAATAAGTTACTTTTCTTAATATTTAATATTTTTTTATAAAATAATTTTACAACTCTCGATAAATTATTAATTTCAAACACATTCATGTATTATATTTCTATTTCTAATTATATATATAAAATACAATTATATTTAATTTTAAAAGATAAATATAAAGTACAAAATATTACTTAACAAACAAGTAAAATATGTTACCTTGTGCTTTAATTTTTTTTAATTAGAATTTAAAATTCCTACTCTAAATAAGATTTTTATAATCAATACTTATTGTCCAAATATTTAAAGATATTTATTAGATTGGGAATTAATAAATTTAATAAGAACTATAAAATAAGTTACTTTTCTTAATATTTAATAATTTTTTTATAAAATAATTTTACAACTCTCGATAAATTATTAATTTCAAACACATTCATGTATTATATTTCTATTTCTAAGATTATTATTAAAATTACAATTATATTCATTTTAAAAGATAAATATAAAGTACAAAATATTACTTAACAAACAAGTAAAAGATGTTACCTTGTGCTTTAATTTTTTTAATTAGAATTTAAAATTCCTACTCTAAATAAGATTTTTATAATCAATACTTATTGTCCAAATATTTAAAGATATTTATTAGATTCGGAATTAATAAATTTTATGAATGAAATATGAAAACATATTAAATACTTGGAATGTAGGCTTTTGTGATTCATGATTTATACAAATATGTTTGGGAGAAAATCACATATCAAATTCTATGTATGTGTTTTGAAAATGAGGACATAAATGGATAGCTTGAACAAAGCTAATAAATATAGTAGAGATGCAACCACTAAATGAAAATAGTCAATAAAATAAATATTACTATATTTAAAATGAATTCTAGAGAGCTTGAACAAAGCTAGTAGATATAGTAGAATTGCAGCTACTAAATCACAATAGTAAGTAAAATAAATATTATTATATTTAAGTGAATGTAAGAGAGAAAAAATAAAGTTAATTTTAAAAAGGAAAATAACAATGAAAAACGAAAAAAATGAATTATTATTAAATATATAAAAAAATTAGGAACTAATAAAAATATAAATATAAAATAGAACTTAAGAAAAAAAGGAAAGATTTTTCTGATAAAATTAAAAAGAAAATATTTGAAATTAAAATATAAAGGAAGAAATAAATAACCCTTACTTTCAAAAAGGTGGTCACATAGTCCTAATAGGGTCATGGGATGAGTCTTAATGCCTAACCCCATGAGACTAGCCCTTAAAACATAGGCATGTGGTCATGTGGGCAACACGAGTCTCACGTTGAGGCTAACTGCCTAGCCTTCAGAACATGCCCTTAAATGTTGATGTCGAGATCATGTGGATGATCTATAGGATGTGGGTCTAGCCCCCTTGCGTTAGCACCTCTACAAGTGCGTTCAAAACGGTCTCTTGGTGGAGCATATACCCAAGACCTCGGGCTATTACTGAGCGCTCCTCCACCTTCGTACCTTTTGCTGAATGTCAAGGTCATGTGATTAGCGTCATGATTTGGGTTAGTATAAACATCCTATGCCCCTCTCCACCATTGTTTTATAGGCATATGGCATCAAATATGACGAGGGTTCATGGTTGGTACCCCAAACCCTCCCTCCTAAAGCTCTAAACTTAAAGTTTATATAATAGATCAGTCTATGCTATGTTAAGAACTACCATGTGGCATGTTGGTGAAGTGCTCCATTATGGAGTGGGAGGTTGGGGGTTTAAATACCTCGGACCTCGCTTAGACCCATACCAAAAGTTTAATTGACCCTAGGGTGCCATGTGGTAGCCCATGACTAGGCCACACGACACCCAATTATTGGTCCACATAAAACTAGCACAAACCAATCAAATGTGCCAAAAATAAACGAACCCGAGAATGACACTTAGCAAGTTGTCATTGGCTCATAGTTTAAATAGTCACTCTGCTGACTCACTATATGACCAGCCTAGTCAATTGACTAGCCAACAAACTTACTGGAATTTTCAATTCTTGGGTCAAACAATGAGCACAGATAACTTGAGCATATGGTGTCAGATTGAGGTAAAATGAATGTCGTTAGAATTAGAACAACAAGCACTTCAACTTGATGCTACATTTAAGACTTTCTAGACACTTTCATTTTTGAGCAAAATTGTGATCATCTAATCATATATGGAATCGAAGATCTTTAGTTTCGTATTGGTCAAATAATTTCTAGAAAGAATGTAAATTTGACTTGATGAAGGTATTGTTTTTATTGTAAAAGTAAATCTAGCTTCCAAGAATACCCCTGTTACAAACAAATTCTTCGATTGCAACATTGGAAGTATGAATTCCATGAATGACAAATCATTCTTCCTAAATTTCAGGGAAAATTTTATTTCCCTTTAACTTCCTTTGAATACCCAAAATGAGTCATATTTGTATAACTATTAAAATATTGCATCGTATACTAGTTGTTGGAGAGTGTTTGCGATTATTTGATATATCTTCTTACACTCTACTCCCAAATTGGAATTCAAAAATATTAATTCAAATATTTATGGATTTGATAGCACAATTTCAATTCACCTCCCTTTTTTAATGTCTTAGGGACACATAAGGTGTTGGTAGATTGTTTACACAACCTAAGATAACACATGAAGGAAAATTCGATAAATATAAAATGGGGGAGGCACCTCCCATGATGTGGCTTCCTTCAAATTATGAGTATTTAGTGTGCCCTTATAATAATCGAAAAGTGGATTTACACCCATCCCACGAAAGAGAGGTACTTAAATCTAACAAAGCATAAGAATTTTGGCCTGTTTTACTAAAATTCAATAATAAACTTTTGGGTGAGATTATGATTTCCTCTTGTTTAAAATTCATTTTTGAATGTAAAATAGATTTAAAACCTACTCCATTTATGGAAAACTTTACAATGAAATATTCCTAGAAAGGGGCCAAAACATCTATTAGAGTACACCCTTAAATGTTTGCAATATTCATTCTAATTTTCATACACAAAGATCATGATGGAGGAGTTATTTAGGTATTGGACATAAGGAATCTAGATTGAGTGTGAGATTTGTTTGCCTTTGTTGTCCCTTTCCTTTCTCTTTCAAGTTTGTATACCTTCACATTGGGTCAAGCTAGGGTGAACCTAGACATGAAAGAGCAGTTTGAATATGATAGAATGCAAAAGTGAACTTGCGTCAAGATATTTCCATGGATAGATGTGGAAACCAACATTATGTAATGTACAAGTGTGTAGAGATTGTATAACATATGCGTGAGATAGAATGATAAGTGACTTGCAAGAAACTAACAAGAGGTGATAATAGGGACCTTACATTAGTGAGACTAGCATGAATTGTGGGAGAAGAACCTACAAATGCAAGAACAAGAATAGGCAAGACACCACAAGACACAAGGCATAGATGGTGGTCAAAATTTGGTATTTGAGAAAAATCGGGAAGGAAACAAAAAATAACATGTGTTCCTTAGAAGTGAAGTACATGGAAATGTAAGAGTTCGTTAGTTTAATGGAAGCAAGTTTGATAATATAAATAAGCATTTGATCACAGACATGGAAGGAAATGGACACTTGGTGGCTCCTCAATAAAAATGACCAAACATACCTAGTAAATCCAAATATAGAACTATTATGGTTGCAATAGTGTAAAATATTCATCTAGGAGTCTTAATTGACTAGTTGTATTAATTAAATTTAGATATTTCATGATGGGGTCATGCACAATATCAAAGAGGTTGATGAGGGAGGATTAGCCCACCACCCTTCCCACCTGTTGAATATTAAATGGAAATTCTAAGGTTGGTCTTCGACATGGAGACACATGTAGCCACTCAGTTGGAATTAACTAGAGGTGTAGGATGCTGAACTATATGTTAGTTTTTGTGGTGAAGGTTGATGGTAACTATGGGCGTGAGGTCAAGGAGTCAACCTCCCTTCTACTTATCACTTTTATTTGATATTATATTGTGGTATTTTAGCTCAATTTTGCATCTCATCCATATTCTAAGTGGAGTGCTCGTGCCTAGAGCTCGACAACTGGAGGGGAGTGGTTTTTGTAGGCTATAAGAAGGGGAATCACTTGTCGAAGAAAGTTTAAAAAGAGTTTTTTTAATTTTATTTAAGTGTTTATTAAAAGAATTTACTAAATCATTATAAACCCTAAATCCTAAAACATGAACCTAAATCCCTAAACCCCAAACCCCAAACCCCAAACCCTAAATACTAATCATTTTATAACATTTTAAAAAGAACTTTGTAACTATCATTTAAATATTTATTAAAAGCGTTTTCTAAAGAGCTATAAACCCTAAACAACAAACCCTAAAACCTAAACCCAAAGCCCAAAGCCCTAGATCCTAAGTATTTTATAACATTTTGAATTTTTTTTTTTTAACTTTTATTTAACTTTTTATTAAAATCACTTACTAAATTGTTATAAACCCTAAAACCTAGGACCTGAACAATAAAACCCAAACCCTATACCCTAAACCTTAATCATTTTATAACATTTTAAAAATATTTTGTAGCTTTTATTTAAGTGTTTATTAAAATAATTTACTAAAGTGTTATCAAACCTAAACCCTAAGCCGCAAAAACTACACCTAAAACTCTCAAACCTAAACCCTATGTGTTTTGTAACATTTTAAAAAGAATTTTCTAAATTTTATTTAGGTGTTTGTTAAAAGCATTTACTAAAGTGTTATAAACCCTAAAACCAAAACCCTAGGGATTTTACAACATTTTAAAAACTATTTTGTAACTTTTATTTAAGTTTTTATTAAAAGCATTTACTAAAGTGTTATAAACCTTAAACCATAAACTCGAAACCCTCAACCCTAAACCTCCAAACCCTAAAACCTGAACCTTAATCATTTTAAAATATTTTAAAAATCATATTAAACTTTTATTTAGGTGTTTATTAAAAGAATTTACTAAAGTGTTATAATTCCTAAACCCTAAACCCTAAACCCTAAACACTAAACCCTAAACCATAAATGCTAATTTTTTTCTAATATTTTGAAAAGAGTTTTGTAACTTTAGTGTTCTAAATCCTAAACCATAAAACCTAAACCATAAACACTAAAACCTAAACCCTAAACATGAAACCCTAAATCCCAAATGATAAACCGTAAACACTAAGAATTTTATAACATTTTAGAAAGAATTATGTAACTTTTATTTAAGTGTTTATTAAAAGAAATTACTAAAGTGTTATAAAACCTAAACCCCAAACCCTAAAACCTCAGGGTTTTATTACATTTTAAAAAGTGTTTTGTAACTTTTATTAAGTGTTTACTAAAACCATTTACTAAAGTGCTATAAACCCTAAACCCATAATTCCTAAACCCTTAACCTTAAACCCCAAACCCCAAACCCTAAAAAACCATAAACCCTAAACCCTAAAAAAACCTAAACATTAAAAACACCAAAAAACACTAAACCCTAAAAACCATTTTTTAATGTTTTTTTAAGTGTTTGTTAAAAGAATTTATTAAAGCATTATAAACCATAAACCATAAACCCTAAACCATAATACCCATGTGACAATGTCTTCTGCCCGGATCGACCCGCCGAAACGTGCCTTAAGGCCAAAAATAGGGGCAATGCCCCGTCTCTGCCCCACGGAATAAGTAAAATAATGTTAAAAGTAGTGGTATTTCACTTGCACCGAAAAGAACTCCCACTTATTCTACACCTCTCAAGTCATTTCACAAAGTCAGACTAGAGTCAAGCTCAACAGGGTCCCGCTGATTCTGCCAAGCTCGTTCCCTTGGTCGTGGTTTCGCTGGATAGTAGATAGGGACAGTGGGAATCTCGTTAATCCATTCATGCACATCACTAAATACATGACGAGGAATTTGGCTACCTTAAGAGAGTCATAGTTACTCCCGCCGTTTACCCGCGCTTGGTTGAATTTCTTCACTTTGACATTCAGAGAACTGCGTAGAAATCACATTGCATCAACATCCACAGGGACCATCAAAATGCTTTGTTTTAATTAAAGAGTCGGATTCTCCTTGTCCGTACCAGTTCTGAGTCGACTGTTCGATGCCTAGGGAAAAGCCCTCGGCAGGGGGAATTCTACGCCTGTAGCCCAATCACCACGCGACTGCCTGCCCTCACCGTGAGAGCAGCTGAGGCAGACTGCCGACAGCCCAGAGATATCAAAAAAAATTGGCTTCATTCTCAACCAAAGAGATATTAAAAAAAAATGAAAAGTGGTTGCTTTCTTTATAAAAGCTATACTAGTGGCCTATATTATATTTTCAAACATGTTTGTTTAAAAAATTTGAAATTTTTTAGCAAACATTAGGGGAAGTGACACGAGTTTCTCATTGTTGTTATATTGATCGAACTTTTCTTTTCAATTCTGAAATGGGAGTTTTCCTTTTGTAATCTTCATTTATCTTTTCCAATTCTTATTATGATAAAGGGTTTTTTTAGGTTCCAGTAGTTTTGTCTCGCTGTTTTTGCTTGGTTTATTATGGTTTGAAGAGGAGTGTTATTTATTTTTTGTGAGGGTTTTAATGTTAAGTTTCTAGGTTTTAATGGCTCCTCCAAGGTTTTGGAATTATAGATTAGGAATCCATAACATGTATCATATCTTTAAGAGTGTTATGAATACATAAGACTCACTACCTCAAGAAGAGTTTAATAGAGTACAACATTTGTTCCTATGGATAACTCAGGCTAAAGGGCTGGAAAGGAAAAGAAACAATGAAAGGCAAGTCAACGAAGGTGTCAAAACTAGGAAAACCACACCAGGACTAGCTCCTAGAAATCTAGGAAGGAAAAGAGGCAGAAAAAAGCAGAATGAGTTATTGATGGAATGTGGAAAACTAATGATAGATTCAGGTAAGACGAAATATCTAACCAGCTACTCCTTTACAAATCTTTCATAATGAAGTTCACATCTTGGAATATCAGAGGTATAGGAAGTAAAAGGAAACAAACGATACTTAGCAAGAGAATTAAACAAGAAGCTTTGGATATGATCTTTATCTAAGAAACTAAATGTTCCATTCAAAAAAAATAAAATAAATAAACAGTAAGTTGCTCAACAAATATGAGTTTCTAGAAGTCAAAGCAGATAAAACAGCAGGAGGAATACATACTCTTTGGAACCCCCAAATATTAGCATAATAGATGCTGAGGCATCTATGAATTATTTATCAATGGTTATTTAGCCTGTGGGAGATAGGGAGATTTATTTAATTACAAATGTTTATGGTCCTCAAAGACCAGATGACAAACTCAAGCTTATAGAATCTATTGTATAACTAAGAGATAGACACACAAGAGTACCATGGTTTATGGGTGGGGACTTCAACATGATCAAATCACTGTCGGAGAAAAAGGTGGGAACAAAACTTTAAGCAAAGACTCTATAGCATTTTATAATTTTATAGACAATATGAAGCTATTTTACGCTAATACAAGTAATGGCCTCTTTACATGGAACAACAAGAGGGGAGGAGAGTCTCAAGTAGCCTCAAAGTTAGACAGATTCATAATCTCAAATGAACCTATGCTCACAGACAAGGAAATGACAATGAGAATTCTCCCCTCTGGTGGCTCGGACCATTGCCCTGTCCAACTTGAGGTTCAAGGCACTGGAACCCCTAAGAATAGACCCTTTATATTTGAGAATATCTAGCTCACCCACCCAGATTTTATGAGCAACATTGGAAAATGGTGGACAAAATATCTACATATTCAGGGAATGAGAATGTTTCTTCTACACAAAAGACTGAAACATATCAAGCTCAGACTCAAATATTGGAACAAGAATGAATTTGGGAATATTTTTCAAGCAAAAAAAACTATTGAAGGTAAAATACAGGAACTCAATCAAGCCCTTATCATGGATGGCTTTGATAGAGCCAGAAATGATCAAACCACCAAGCATCATCAAGGCTGGGAGAACTTATGTAAACAAGAGGAGATATTTTGGAGACAAAAAAAAAGAGTTCAATGGCTAAAATAAGAGGAGAGAAAGACTAGGTTTTTGCAAAAATCCACAATGGAGAACAGGTCTCATAACAGGATCTCATCGATCAAGGACTTCAGAGGTCAACTACTCAATACCCATGAAGAAATAGAAGCTATGTTGGTTCAACACTTTCGAAGCATCGCAGATGAGACCATCTTAGACAGAGCTCATTTCATGAGGGACTTACCAAAGCACATACCTAAGCTAGTAACAAGAGAGGATAATTTCAATCTCGTTAGGACAGTGACTGAAGAGGAGGTTAGTGATGTCATCAAAGAAATGCAGAACGATAAAGCAAGAGGCCTTGATGTTTTCAATGTCAATTTATTTAAAGCTTGCTGGAACATTGTCAAGAAAGGTATTCTAAATGTCATGGAGTACTCCAAGATGAACAGAACCATTTTGAAGGCACTCAATACATCCTTCATCTCTTTGATCCCCAAAGAAGACATTAGTCTAACTCCAGACAGATTCATATCCATAGCTTTATGCAATGTGGTGTACAAAATATATCCAGAGTTATTGCCAACAAACTCAAACCCCTTCTTCCTACTCTAGTTTTTGTGGAGCAAACAGGATATGTGGAGGGTAGACAAATTATCAATAACATCATTCAAGCACATGAGTTGGTTCACTCATTGTTAAGCAATAGGAAGGCAGAAATGATTATGCAATTGGACCTAACCAAAGCTTATGACAAGTTGAATTGGACTTATATCAGGAAGGTCCTTCTAGTCTTTGGATTTGACCATAACTGGGTAAGATGGGTAATGGCCCTGGTGACTTCATCTAGCTTTTAAATTCTGGTTAATGGTTCTCCATCCAAGACATTTACTCCTACAAGAGGCCTCAGGCAGGTAGATCCGCTCTCCCCCTTTCTCTTTATCTTCATGATGGAAGGACTTGGTCGAACTATCAAGCATAGTAGAGAAGTGGGTACCATCAATGGTCTCTAACTCTCTCAGACTCGACAGGCTTTGACCCATCACAATTTTTTGATGACACCATGCTATAGGGCACCTAAACGTGCCTTAAGGCAAAAAACAGGGGCAGTGCCCCGTCTCCGCCCCACAGAATAAGTAAAATAATGTTGAAAGTAGTGGTATTTCACTTGCACCGAAAACAACTCCCACTTATTCTACACCTCTCAAGTCATTTCACAAAGTCGGACTAGAGTCAAGCTCAACAGGGTCCCGCTGATTTTGCCAAGCCCGTTCCCTTGGTTGTGGGTTCGCTGGATAGTAGATAGGGACAGTGGGAATCTCGTTAATCCATTCATGCACGTCACTAATTAGATGACGAGGCATTTGGCTAACTTAAGAGAGTCATAGTTACTCCCGTCGTTTACCCGCGCTTGGTTGAATTTCTTCACTTTGAAATTCAGAGAACTGTGCGGAAATCACATTGCATCAGCATCCACAGGGACCATCACAATTGTTTGTTTTAATTAAATATTCAGATTCTCCTTGTCCGTACCAGTTTTGAGTCGACTGTTCGACCCCTAGGGAAAAGCCCCCGACAGGGGGCATTCTACGCCTGTAGCCCAATGACCACGCAACTGCCTACCCTCGCCGCGAGAGCAGCTCAGGCAGACTGCCGACAGCCCAGAGATATTAAAAAAAAATTGGCTTCATTCTCAACCAAAGAGATATTAAAAAAAAATGAAAAGTGGTTGCTTTCTTTATAAAAGCTATAGTAGTGGCCTATATTATATTTTGAAACATGTTTGTTTAAAAAATTTGAAATTTTTTAGCAAACATTAGGGGAAGTGACACGAGTTTTTCATTATTGTTATATTCATCGAACTTTTCTTTTCAATTCTAAAATGAGAGTTTTCCTTTTGTAATTTTCATTTATCTTTTGCAATTCTTATTATGATAAAGGGTTTTTTTACGTTCCAGTAGTTTTGTCTCGCTGTTTTTGCTTGGTTTATTATGGTTTGAAGAGGACTGTTATTTATTTTTTGTGAGGGTTTTAATGTTAAGTTTCTAGGTTTTAATGGCTTCTCCAAGGTTTTGGATTTATAGATTAGGAATCCATAACATGTATCATATCTTTAAGAGTGTTATGAATACATAAGACTCACTACCTCAAGAAGAGTTTAATAGAGTACAACATTTGTTCCTATGGAGAACTCAGGCTAAAGGGCTGGAAAGGAAAAGAAACAATGAAAGGAAGGTCAACGAAGGTTTCAAAACTAGGAAAACCACACCAGGACTAGCTCCTAGAAATCCAGGAAGGAAAAGAGGCAGAAAAAAGCAGAATGAGTTATTGATGGAATGTGGAAAACTAATGATAGATTCACGTAAGATGAAATATCTAACCAGATACTCCTTTACAAATCTTTCATAATGAAGTTCACATCTTGGAATATCAGAGGTATAGGAAGTAAAAGGAAACAAACGATACTTAGCAAGAGAATTAAACAAGAAGCTTTGAATATGATCTTTATCTAAGAAACAAAATGTTCCATTCAAAAAAAATAAAAAAAATAAACAATAAGTTGCTCAAAAAATATGAGTTTCTAGAAGTCAAAGCAGATAAAACAGCAGGAGGAATACATACATTTTGGAACCCCCAAATATTAGCATAATAGATGCTGAGGCATCTAGGAATTATTTATCAATGGTTATTTAGCCTGTGGGAGATAGGGAGATTTATTTAATTACAAATATTTATGGTCCTCAAAGACCAGATGATAAACTCAAGCTTGTAGAATCTCTTGTATAACTAAGAGATAGACACACAAGAGTACCATGTTTTATGGGTGGGGACTTCAACATGATCAAATCACAATCGGAGAAAAAGGTGGGAACAGAAATTTAAGCAAAGACTCTATAGCATTTTAGAATTTTATAGACAATATGAAGCTAGTTGATGCTAATAGAAGTAATGGCCTCTTTACATGGAACAACAAGAGGGGAGGAGAGTCTCAAGTAGCCTCAAAGTTAGACAGATTCATAATCTCAAATGACCTTATGCTCACAGACAAGGAAATGAAAATGAAAATTCTCCCCTTTGGTGGCTCGGACCATTGCCCTGCCCAACTTGAGGTTCAAGGCATTGGCACCCCTAAGAATAGACCTTTTATATTTGAGAATATCTAGCTCACCCACCCAAATTTTATGAGCAACATTGGAAAATGGTAGACAAAAGATATACATATTCAGGGAATGAGAATGTTTCTTCTACACAAAAGACTGAAACATATCAAGCTCAGACTCAAAGATTGGAACAAGAATGAATTTGGGAATATTTTTCAAGCAAAAAAAACTATTGAAGGTAAAATGCAGGAACTCAATCAAGCCCTTATCACGGATGGCTTTGATAGATCCAGAAATGATCAAACCACCAAGCATCATCAAGGCTGGGAGAACTTATGTAAACAAGAGGAGATATTTTGGAGACAAAAAACAAGAGTTCAATGGCTAAAATAAGGGGAGAGAAAGACTAGGTTTTTGCAAAAATCCACAATGGAGAATAGGTCTCATAACAGGATCTCATCGATCAAGGACTTCACAGGTCAACTACTCAATACCCATGAAGAAATAGAAGCTATGTTGGTTCAGCACTTTCGAAGCATCGCAGATGAGACCATCTTAGACAGAGCTCATTTCATGAGGGACTTAACAAAGCACATACCTAAGCTAGTAACAAGAGAGGATAATTTCAATCTCGTTAGGACAGTGACTGAAGAGGAGGCTAGTGATGTCATCAAAGAAATGCAGAATGGTAAAGCAAGAGGCCTTGATGTTTTCAATGTCAATTTCTTTAAAGCTTGCTGGAACATTGTCACGAAAGGTATTCTAAATGTCATCGAGGACTCCAAGATGAACAGAACCATTTTGAAGGCACTCAATACATCCTTCATCTCTTTGATCCCCAAACAGGACATTAGTCTGACTCCAGGAAGATTCAGACCCATAGCTTTATGCAATGTGGTGTACAAGATATATCCAAAGTTATTGCCAACAAACTCAAACCCCTTCTTCCTACTCTAGTTTTTGTGGAGCAAACAGGATATGTGGAGAGTAGACAAATTCTCAATAACATCATTCAAGCACAGGAGGTGGTTCACTCATTGTTAAGCAATAGGAAGGCAGAAATGATTATGCAATTGGACCTAACCAAAGCTTATGACAAGTTGAATTGGACTTATATCAGGAAGGTCCTTCTAGTCTTTGGATTTGACCATAACTGGGTAATATGGGTAATGGCCCTGGTGACTTCATCTAGCTTTTAAATTCTGGTTAATGGTTCTCCATCCAAGACATTTACTCCTACAAGAGGCCTGAGGCAGGGAGATCCACTCTCCCCCTTTCTCTTTATCTTCATGATGGAAGGACTTGGTCGAACTATCAAGCATAGTAGAGAAGTGGGTACCATCAATGGTCTCTAACTCTCTCAGACTGGACAGGCTTTGACCCATCACAATTTTTTAATGACACCATGCTATAGGGTAACTGATGAACCTTTGCACAAGAGTATTTGGGAGCTGGTGATTAACAAGATGTAGGATAAAACCTAGAAATGGAATATTATAACTTTGAACTTGGCAGGACGGTTGGTGCTTACAAAAGTTGTACTTCAATCAATCCCCATCTTCATTCTTTCATCCCTTCCAGCTCCCAAAGGAGTCTTGTATCAATTTAGAACCATTCAATGAAACTTTCTTTTGGGGAAGGGGGAGGGAAGAAAGAAATGGGCCTTGGTAGCCTGGGATAAGATTTGTAAACCTAAAAAAAAAACAATGTTGTATTTCTCAAAAATTTTAGTTTAATATCAAAAATATATTTTATACTATTATTAATATTAATGTATTTTTAATTACACAAATACAAATATTAAAACTACAATAAAGTTTAAATAAAGTTTATAAAATTATTATTTCTATTATTAATAAAACAAACTTAAAATAGTATTAATAAAAGAAAGATTAATACGCTTATGAAGACATGTAACAATGAGGGTTGGCGGAGGCGGCTTGTTGGTAAAGTTAGACTCATCAAGATGGTGAGGTCTTGTGCTCAAACCTGAGCGAGGGCGTTGACTAGTCACAAGGAGTGACTTGCCTAGGCCAAGCCCGCTCATCTTTTAAGGTCGGCGTAGGTGGCTGGTTCGTAAAGTCGGACTCGTAAAGATGGTGAGGTCTTGTGGTCAAACCTCGGCGAGGGCGTTGACTAGTCGTGAGGAGTGACTTGCCTCGGCCAAGCCCGCTCACCTTTTAAGGTCGGCGGAGGTGGCTGATTGGTAAAGTCAGACTCGTAAAGACGGTGATGTCTTGTGCTCAAACCTGAGCGAGGGCATTGACTAGTTGCGAGGAGTGACTTGCTTGGGCCAAGCCCGCTCACCTTTCGCCTGCAAAGGTTTGGTCTCGTGACCATTGGATGATCTGCTAAGTCATTCGTGCCATTGTGGACGTTACGAGTTCAAGTCTCGTCTTAACCGAGGGTCGTTCTTGCGGGCTAGGCGGTTCCTCGTAGAGGTTATAGTGGTAGCTAGTGGGATTCAACCCCATGTAACATGGGTACAATACCACCACCGTTACCGATTCCGCTAGTCAACAAAAAAATAAAAAAAACATGTATCAATGGTCTAATTTGTTATGATAAATTAGCTAATGTACACTACAACTCTGTTTTCTTAAATTGCAATGCAATAAAATTGCAATCCAGTACACTTGTTAAAGAATAGCTCACATAGTGGAGGAAGGAGTTTCAAATATAGGTTTTGAATTTTAGATTGAGGTGAAATTTTCTATGAGAGTTTAGCCAATGTACGCTACAACTCTTCTTGTAAAATTGTAATGTAATAGAATCGCAATGTAATACACTTGTTAAAGAATGACTAACATAGTGCCAAATAATTGAGGTTTTGAGTTTTAAATTAAGGTTTAATTAAAAATAATCGAACTAAAGAATAGCTCACTTAGTGGAGGAAGGAGTTTCAAATATAGGTTTTGAATTTTAGATTGAGGTGAAATTTTCTATGAGAGTTTAGCCAATGTACGCTATAACTCTTCTTGTAAAATTGTAATGTAATAGAATTGCAATGTAATACACTTGTTAAAGAATGACTAACATAGTGCACAAATAATTGAGGTTTTGAGTTTTAAATTAAGGTTTAATTAAAAATAATCGAATTAATTTCAAATTTAGGTTTTGAGTTTTATATTAAACTTTAATTAAAAATAACCAGCGTAAATAGTTATATTATAAAACTAAGGTAAATAACTATGAGTTATCAGCGATTGAAGATTTTTTATAAAAACAAGTTTGGTTTCTTTTAGTAATACAATATAATATAATATGATTTAATATTAATATTAATAGTCAATCATGATCAAACCACGTTCAACCATTGCCAAACTATGTCTGAATATGTTTTAAAATCAACACTCTTCAACTTTGGTAAAATATAATTGCATAATATTATTGATTAATATTAATAGTTCAACATAGTCAACCAAATTAGATAAATGTACTCAAAACTTGATAGGAAATGTTTAAATAATTGACCATGATAAAACTTAGTTGACCCTATGTTAATCATATTTAGCAATATTCAGCTTGATGACATAGTTAAACATAGTTGACCCTTCAAAGGTGAACATAAACAACCATAGTCAACCATGTTCAATTCGAGTCAAAAAATTATTAACCATAGTAAAAAAATAGTTCGAGATGTTTAACAATAATCATACATTTTTAGCGATACCTTAACCATGCTGATCACTCTCGTTTACTATGATTGACCATAGTTATCTAAGGTTACCATGGTCAACCATAGTTTACTATATTTAGCATGGTTGATGATCGAGGCGGATATTAGTGGCCACTTTCCTATTCCACTTGGATGCCAACACTTTCTATTTTAGTTTTTCGGTTTCCTGAATTGTAGCACAATTTACAATTTTTGGTAGATTTTCGGGTCCTAAACTTCTAGAGCCGTTTCGGGGCCCTAAACAACATTTTTAGGGAAAACACAAAGGCCAAGTCGCTCTTGAATAGGCTTACTGATTAATTTTTGGTCTCATCTTAAAGATCTTCGAAATGAGGTATGATGATGGCCAAACGAAGATCAAATCCCAAAGTTACGACCCCAAAAATTTGATGTACCAATTTACCCCAATCAACGCCACTGTTTTGGTGCTTCATTTCTTGGGGTTAGGTTTTTGGATGTTTAGGGTTCTCCATTGTTTCTCAATAATAAATAGGTCTTCAAGCCTCATTGTAACATAGTATAGAGGCATGTATCCCCCACATCTCTTCTTAGAGATATCCATTCATTGTCGGAGCTAGTTTATTTCCATTTTGTATGCAAGCATATTTGAATTCTTTGATATTAATGACAAGAAGTTTTATTTCTACCTCAACCCTGTGTTTATGTCTATATTTTTATTTTGTTGTGTTCCCACATAAGCATGGATCACCGTAACATGAACTAGGAGTAAAGGCACTCCTCCCTAGGACAACTACAAGAAGATGTCATAGTCTAAGATGTTGCCTAATTGTATTGAGGGATTCTTGCTTCGAGAGTGCAATACTTGGATTTTGTTTTGAATTAGGACATGTTGAGGAGAATTGAAGCTTGGATCCTCTTTTAGAGAGCACAAAACCATGTCACGAGGAGTGCTTGAATTGTGGATCCTTATCT
>APFE030103377.1:69253-97661 GCA_000404065.3 Pinus taeda | reverse complement strand
AAGGGGACTAGAGTCATCTTTAGCTTTTTCTCGACTCTTAAAAATTGAAAAAGCAAAGTTGTGTCAAAGCGTCATTAAAATTTATTTAATTCAGAATAACATCCATGTTCCTTCATTGATCTTAGGTTGAGATAATGGAGCCCACCAATCATGGAATCCCTCTTGAGGGGAATCCTAGTCCATTTTCTTCTCAGGGAAATATTGGTGCTTCGTATATGGCCACATTGTCTCTTCAAACTTCATTCCATCCACCTAATTACCGCGAGTAGTCCGGTGAATGTAGCTTAGGGGGCATGCACCCTTGTCCATTTGGTGGAGAAACCTAGCTGAAAAGATATGAATTTCCCTGTAAGTTAAATAATTGGTCTGACACACCACTCACCTTTGTCTATTTGGCAGACAAAGCCAAGGAAGTGTTTTGTCTAATCACTGACTAAAACCATCCTGCTTAACCACAGTGATTCCCATATGGTTATTGGAAACTCTCCTTTTCTCGATTCCTGGGGGCATGCAAACTTTCTTATGCAAGCTAAAAATGACCAATTTCATTTTTTTATCTTTTTAGCGTTTTTTAGTTTTTCAACTTCTTAGGTTAGGTGATTGGTATAATCCACCATTCACCTTTTTCTATGCCACAGACAAAGCAAAGGAAGTGTTTTGTCCAACTACTGATGAAACTACCCTACCTAACCTCAGTAGTTCCTTAGCTTTCTAATTTTTCTAGCTTTTTAGCTTTTTAGTTTTGGAGTTTCTAGCTTACATAAAAATATTGTTGAGCATATGTTGTCGCATGGTTCAAGCTCATTAAAAAATGAACCAAGCTATGAGCAATGTTTCCGCAAGGTTCAAGCTCATTAAAAAATAAACCTGCCACTGAGCATATGTTCCCCGAGAGTTCAAGCTCATTAAAAAATGAACCCACCTTCGGCAAATAACCTTTGTGATTGCCCTGCTATCAGCCTGTTAAGCCTTGGTTGTGTTCCTGCCATCGCCTCCATTATTTTGGCCAATCATACGCTTCCACTTGATTGTTTACCTTTTTGAGGAAAAACTGAGATGATTGGTCCTGTTAGCCACCCTCTTCACATCACCATGTTTTGAGAAGTTCCAAGCTTACCCATAACCAGTTGCTACCCTAAAACGCCACTCATTCCTTAAAAACGAGTCTCCTTTAAACTCTTTCCAAACTCATTAAATATGAAAATATTGTCGAGAAATTGGCCTCTCCAGCTCGTTAAAGTGATTGGAAGTGCCATCCCTCCTATATATTTTAATCTTTTTTGGACCTGAGGGATCATCTCATGAAAAAGATTGAGCACTTGTCTTTTTTGGGCTTGTTAAAGTGATCAGAAAAGTCATCCCTTTTGTATTATTTTATACTTTTTCGGACTTAAGGGATTATGCTATGAAAAGAACTGTTGTAGTTTCCTTTTCATCCCTTTTCAAACTCTCTAAACATGAAAAGGACTGAGTTATCCTTGTCATTAAACTCGTTAAAACAATAGTGACAAACTTGTCCACCTAGACAAAAACGAGTTTCATTGTCGCTAGGCTCGCTAAAACATAGCAACAGGTTTGCCCGAAGGGAAAATTATATAACAAGCATATGTTATCCTCCTCAAGCTTGACAAAAATAAAGAGGTACTGGTTAGCAATGATTGGGGAAAAAGGGAAGAAAAATTGAAGAATTTTATTGGTAGCAGGTCGCTCTTGAACATGACACTTTCACTCCATCACCATGATTGATTCGAGTTGGGTTATTCCATTCACCGGTCATATCACCATTGGTCCTCCATACCATTCATCTTTTGGGGTTAATGCTACCAATCCATCTCAGTGTCGCTGATATGTTCAAGAGAAATCATTCAGAAAATTCACCATCCAGTTAATGCCTTATCCACTGCAATACCTTCAAACTCCATTTTTCATGACCGCCATTCCTGAACCTTGTATCGTCAGATCGTTTTTCACCTCCAAAAAATCATTTTCTTCATTTTGTGTCATTGATGTGGGATACATTAAGGCCCTCCTACGACGAGTCACTTCTTGTCGACATCAACTCATTATCCAAGAAGTTGACTTAGAAAGAACCCTTTCAGTACTTTGAAGCTTGCATGCCTCAATGGCAAGTTTCTCACTTCCGAAGATAGGTATACATCAATTGCCTTCAACCGAAAGATTTTGTGTGGTGTTCGACATCAGATCATATATTCACACCACAAAAATTATATTATAGTACCTTGAGGGTCATCATCATTATCGGTGATTCCTCTCGCGTCTGTTAACACCTTACATCATTGGCTAGTAATCAGGTGATGTCTATCCATGTTCGACTTCAGAACATCTTTTCACATGGATCGACTTGTACATTGGGCGAAGACTGAACGAGTTTGAAGACCCTAGATCTAGTTCATCCATCCAGGCTACAATATATTCAGGAACATAAAGACATCAAATGTACACGAAAGCTCCACAGATGATCATCCAAGCTAGGGATGATGATTCTACATATAAAGAATCACCTGTCTACAGTTGCAGATGATTGTCTATTCTATGTACATGAAAATGAATTTATAAAGTTGAGCATGGGAATTCCCACCTCAGCTAGATCATGAAAATAATATGAGATGATGTATTATATTGTATCTTATACAGGTCACCTTCCAGTTCGAATACCTTGAATCCTCATGATAAAGCATTTCACCCGACATCAAAAGATTTATGAATTCATGCTTTAGGGGGAAACTGTTATAAACATATATGGGCACTACAACCGCAATCTTATATGTCAATAAACCAAGGGATCTTTAACCCCTAAAAGTGTTGGGGGCCTGTTGGGCATGGAATCCCCCCACAACATGTTTTGGGGATCAAAGCCCAAGTTTTGGTCAAGTGTATTGTAAAGACTCCACGAATTACGAGAGAAGAGCGCAAAGTATAGGATGAGTCATAGGGTTGTCCACCCTAAAATAATGTAATGTAATGTAAATTCATGTCATCCTACCCATGGTCATTGGACCATGGGCTTGTATATATAGAGTGAGGCTCTAAGTTGTAAAGAAGGAAGAAAGAGGACAGAAGAATACGAATGGTTCGAGCATAGAGGAAGAGTCTAAGTGTATAGGGTCGTAGTGGTAGGAAGAGGCTTTGCAGCTGAGTGCGCAGAGGCCTAGTAGAGTCTGCAGCTGGGTGCGTGGACCCCTGCAGCTGAGTGCGTAGGATATTGTTGAGTCTGTAATCTTGATCGAAGAATAATAGAGAGAAGTTGATTCCTATTTCTGTGTATTTGCTTGTGCATTGCCTTCCTTACATTTATACTGTTTTATTTATTGCACGCACTGATATGATTGTCTAATATACTATAATAATCATTAGACTTACAAAAATAAGTTAAGTAATCAGGTAATAACAAATTGAATAGCAAGGAACTTGAGTATTATATGGGTTGCGCCCCGAGTAGGGTTGCGCAAAAGCAGCATCATAGGTTGCAATGTAATAGCAAGTGCGCTTAGCAATGTGTGCGCAGGGTCAGACCACGGACCTTCAGAAACACATTGACATCCCTAGGGTGCAAAAACTTGGTTCTAGGACCCTCCCATACTACTTCGGGTGAGACCTCGGTTCGCGCTCTAGGGACTATTGCCAAAAGGGCCAGTAGTACCAAGATTTTCTTTGCTAAATCACCTCTGAACTTGGGTCAAGCCCATACAAGCCAACACATAGAGAGTACAATATGGAAACTATTTGAAAGGAACTATGATCTCCATCTCACAACTCTATGGACCACCGTCCACTAGAAGCTTACACGACCATCAAGCCTTGTCCAAATCCAGTTGGAATTATGAAGAAATATGTTCTCAACACTTGTTTTTCGAGAGCACCCACCCCACTTCTCTATGTGGTTCACCTTTCATTCATTTTCGAACTGGAATCCCAGAGCTACTCAACATGAACATCACAACAATAATATCATCATATCACATTATCAACACTCTCAATACAAAACATTGATTACTGAATCAAACTCAAATCATATCCATCTCTCACATCTATACATCATCCTCAATACACATAGCCTCAATACATTAGTTGTAAACAATCTAGATGCATAAACTCAATGATGCAATATAAAATTTCCATATAAAAGAAAGAGACACTACCTGAGCCAATCTATCACAATAATATCAACGACATATCTAAACTGAAGAAAAATGATGCCCCTGCAATCACAAACACATTAGAAAACTCCTTTGTAACCCTGTTACTTTTCTTCTGCATAGAAATATTCTTCAACCATGAATACTTTTGTCTATGTTGCTCCATAGCTCCATGCTCACTCTACTATAGAAAATTGACTCTCTTCACCATAGGCTCTCTACAAACACTATGAAATTTTCTCACTTAAGGGAACCAACCCATAACCTCATGATATCCATCTATTTGTAATCATTTGCAATGGCTAAATCGATAATTACAATTTTGTAGTGGAGCTATGTTCATATGTTGGAAGTGGTTTGGTTCATTGATTTTTTACTCAATTAGCCACTAATGTCACTTACAAATTAATACTCTATTTTAACCATCTTCTAGAAGTTCAATAACCCTTTTCCGACCTTTACATTATGAGTCTCAAACAAGACAAGCCATAGAAACAAATAAACATCTGATGTGCGCAAGGAATCTAGAGTAAATTTCATGTTTTTCTTTATTCACATGCACTGTCATGTGATAATTAGACTGCAGTCACTCCCACAACATTGACATCCAAGCGACTGAAAGGTTTCAATTGCTCTCATGAGATTTTATAAAAGTGACTAGTGCAGAGGATGGTCAAACTCATATCTCCTCAGCTCAAGACCTGCTCAATATTGATCCACTTCTAAACAACCTTCTTAAGACCTCAACAACCTATTGTAGCCATTGTAACACTCCAACAATCCACTGTCACAAGTCTATCATATCTACACTTAAGTAAAAAAATTTCCCTTGCAATCACAAACACATTAGAAAACTCCTTTGTAACCCTGTCAATTTTCTTTTGCATACAGATAGTTTTCAGCCATGAATACTTATGTCTTTGTTACTGCTACAACTCCATGCTCACTCTGCTATAGAAAATTCACTCTCCTCACCACAGGCTCTCTACAAACACTACAAAAATTTTCTCACTCAATAGAACTAACCCATAACCTGATGATCTTCATCTATTTATAATATTCTATAATGGTTAAATCAATAATTACAATTTTGTAGTGGAGGTCTATTCATATCCTGGAAGTGGTTTAGTTCATTGATTTTTGACTCAATTTTTCCACTAACTTTACTTACAAATGAATATTCTCTTTTAACCATATTTTAGAAGTTAAATAAAGAAAATTTGACATGTATATGATGAGTCTTGAACAAGACAAGTCAGAGAAACAAATAAATACCCGATGTGCGCGAGGAATGTAGAGTAAATTTATTATTTTCCTTTTGTCGCATGCACAAGCCTATAAGAATTAGACTGAAGTTGCTCCCACAACACTTCCAGCCAACAACTAAAAGGTTTCACATGCTCTCATTATCCTTCATCCAAGCGACTGGGGCAGAGGATGGTCAAACTCATCTCTACTCAGCTCAAAACCTGCTCAATCTTGCTCCATTGCTAAATAACCTTTTGTAATACCTCAAGAACCCATTGTAGCCACTGCAAAACTCCAATAATCCACTTTCACGACTCCATCATCATCACAAGTCAAGCTAGGTTGACTTGAATTCCATCCATCAGTTGCACTAACACTTAACCCATCAAAATTCTCCACAACTATTCCAACATCTACGTAACCTTCTAATCATCAATGATAGGCCCTAGACCTTAGCATACAGGTTAAATACCATCCATACACACACCAAGTACCATAAGCATAAATTGATAGTATACAATCACTATCAACTAGGTGTAGCATCTCCACAACCTGCCAAGGCATCCACAAACAAGCCAAATACTTGCACTAATATCTAGAACCACTGAGCTAAGGTCTGCAACCAATGCACAATCCAAGCACCATCTCACTAGCATCTCTAACCAATCATCAAGCACAGTACCTGTACCATTCCACCAGGAGCATAAACATGACTCTACATCACATGCTACCAGGTTGACATGAATTCTAACCAACAACTTAGCCATAATGCCAATACTGGGGTCTTTGATGTATCATGTGAACACAAGACCCGAAATGTGCTATCCAGTAAACTAGCTTAGTCAAGATATGGTGAGGCCTACCAAGATGTATTGGACGGAAGAAAAACATGTATTATGGTAGTTGAGAGGCATTATTGAGTATGGATTATGGTATAGGAGGACAAAGGGAGTGAAGCTCCAAGGCTTCCTCGGATGCAAATTGGGTAGGGAGTCCATTAGAGAAGAAAAGTTCTTCAAGTGCTATCTTCAATGTTGGATCCACAACTATTTCTTGGTACATAGGAACCAGAGATATGTGGCACTCAGCTCAACAGAGGCTTAATACATGGTTTCAAGTCAACCAACATGTGAGGCCATATGGATGAAGAAAATACTTGTGGGTCTTTTCGGTCAAAATATGGATCTGACATTGATATATTGTGATAATAAAAGTTGCATTAACCTCTATGAGAATCTATTATTTTGTGATAGGTCCAAGAAAATTGATATTTGGTATCATCAATTGTAGGATTGTGTGCATAGGAGAACTCTGTTGCTACAGTACATTCCAAATGAGGAGTAAGATGATGAAATATTGACAAAGGCATATCTAGAGGTAAATTTGAATTCCATAAATGCAGGATAGGGGTGGTGAAAAATCCCTTTCTTGCTAAGAGGGAGTGTTAAAAAATGTAGCAAAAGAGACTGAATTTGATTTTAGACTTAGTCAAGTTGAGTAAATCGAAATTCCACATCAGCAAGACAAATTGGACGCAGTTAACTAGTGTGACATGGATCTTGTCACTTAGTTAGCTCAATAAATTCAAGTTAGGGGCTTGGAGTTAAGTTATACATGTGTTGATTGCTAAATTTTGGTAATCTAGTTCAGTTATTTTCAGTTGTATTCAGTTAACTAGCCTCTAACTATTGATAGTGTCATTTCCCCATTTTTATTCTTCTTCATAGTACATCCAGGGTGGATTTCTAGGACAGGGGATGGTTAGGTCAGTGGAGCAGGTTTATGTCATCAAGGGTCCCGATGGAGTTTTGAGGAGTTTTTATGGGATTTGATGGCATTTGCTTGGCATATTCCATCATCAACACAGTTTGCCTTTCATTCTGTTGCATTCTAACAACTTTCAAAAAGTAGCCTTATTATTGGGCATAACTTAATTAATTATGCTCAAGGTGGCATTCTGAGGAGATTAATTGATGGAACACCTTAGTGTAATAGCTCATTGGAATTGGAATGAGAAGATCTACATGATGGAACTCTTGGATGGGATTTTTACTGACCTAAGGAGACATGGTGGCCAATTTACCCTTTTCCCGCATTAAAAAGAATATTTTAATTAAAATAAAAGAGGTAAAAGTGCTCCATGATTAAAATAATAATAAGATAGAAGATTCTAGAAGGGTCCATCAGATCTATAAAAGAGGAGGAGAAGGCCATTGGAGGACATCTTGGTTTTGATATTCTTTCTTGTATCTGAGGTTGAGAACATGGTTCTCTACTCCATTGGTAGCCCCAGGACGAAAACCCTCCGGTGATTTAGAGAGATTGGGCGAGCACCCATCTCCCCTTGATGGATTCATTTATAATCCATAGGTGTAGTGATTGTTTTCTGTTTTAGTTTGGAGACAGGAGGGTCATTCCCAACTATTGTATTGTCATCTATCTATATATAATAAATATGGATTTTGGTTACTGCATTTCTCATTTTTTCTCATGTTGTGATCTTTTAATGAGATTTTATGCAATTTATAGATTTATGGTTTTGGGTTTACATGGAAATCTTCTGGAAAATTCATGATAGTTTTATATGAAGTGCCTATTCCAATTTTTTTTTATTTGGGACATTACAAATAGAGTCAGTTGAAGGTCAGTTGTGTAGTGGGACAATAGTCTAACTCAAATATTTTCCAATTAACTAATCAATCAACCCAAAATAGCTAATGTATGCATGAAATTTGAATTCCTTAGCTGAAGTGGAGATGACAAGGCCGTGTAACATGAGTTGTATACTAGTTTGAGAGTAAAGTTGTTACATGCATTCAGGAGATCAATATTTGGAACTTGCACAAGAAAATAGGAGGAAATTCTAATTGTAAGGGGTTAATTTCTTAGGGATTTATGCAAGGAAATATGATACTAGATGAGCAGATAATTGGCTAAGTGTTGGCTAGAGTTTCTCATTCAATAGAGAGAACAGTTATTTGCAGGTTGTGCTCAGAGCTAGAGCAAGAAATTGTAATAGTTTCTCTATTCAACTAATTAATGAAAAAAGGCTTGACGGTTTTTCCCCAATTGGGATCCCTTAGGAATCATTGTATACTTGTGGTATTTCTTGTTATATTTCTATGCATGTTTTTCTAAATTGTGATTTCTATTCCGCAAATCAGTAGAGTAGAATAATGTCTCTTGTTTTTCAGTTTGAAATCTTAAGAAATTGAAATTTCTATCAAATATCTACAAGACAGTGTCATCAAATAGGTCCAACACAGCCATTATCATCATAACATCAAACTAGTACATCATAATTATTATTGCATCTACTAATAATAAAGTAAAATAACTATATTCTTGATCTAATATCCTCAAGGAATAATGTCTAATCCCTAATTCTATATCAAGGCTAATGTAATATCAAAGTTAGTCAACCAGAGTGGGGCACAATATAAAATATGATGTCACCAAAGAATAATTTGTATATCATAATTTTTATAGACATATTTGGGCACTGCAACCCCAATCATATATGTCCATAAACCAAGGGCTTCTAAGTCCCTAAAAGTGTTGTTTATTACCCTAAAGGAATAAGGTCAGCTAATTACATCATCTCCCAGAAGTTCTCCATGAAAAACTGCTCAGAACTGGTCAAAACTGGACCATACAGACTGCTCAGTGCTAAGGGTGCAATGCATGTCACCAGCCACATGCAAAAAGTGCGATGCATACTGAAAAGCCCTTGTGTAGGGTGCGATGGGCGAGAGTATAAAAATGGCAGAGACAGTTTGCAAGGTGGATTATCATGGAATATTCCATAAACTTCTCCTATGACACTTGCCTCTCTGAATTCGCCTAGGGAGGAGTAAGAGATCATGAATCTCCAAGTGGAACCAAGAACTATCAGAGAGAGGACACTAATCAAAATCCCAAAAGCTGACTCACCCCCCTGTAAACATCTATATATGGATCCCTCATCCCAAAGATCCAAAGGTTGGAATCTTGTATTTTGGAAGGAAGTGTTGTTGGTTTCTTGGTGGAATATCATAGTGTTGGGTGATCTAGGCTTTTCATGAGGTGAAGAAGGGCTTTCATGCTAGGAGGATGACGCTGGGTCAGATCAATGGGTTGTAATCCTCTCTTCTACTCTTTCTATCAATAAAGCTATTTAAAGTTTTCCTCCAACATTCTTGTATGTTTGATGATATATATACATTTGTGTGGTCAATATATATCTGGTCCTATATTGTTTTTGTTGTAGATCTCTGTACTTTGAAGGTATTATGTTGCCTTTGACTTTACAGGTGCTCTTTGAAATGGGGTAAGCAAGGAAGGAGCGGCAAAGATCTGTCAAAGGGGAGAAGAAACAAGCAAGGATCCAAATGAAGACTGAGGTTGGTACTCTCTGCTTCTCTCCCATCTACTTCTCATAAAGGAAAATGAAAGTAATTTAGTTTGTTTGTTTCTAAGATAGCTACCCGTCTTAGTGGGACTAGCAGCTCTGAATGGATGCTAGATTTCCCAATAACAAAATGGCGACTCTGCTGGGGAACAAATAGCTTGTTTGCTTGTCTAGATTTGTTTTCTTTATAAACTACAGACGAAGCCTGAAGTTAAGCCAGCTAGCCTTTGAGCTGCATTTTCTATGCAATTGCAAAGTAGATCAATGCTACTTCAGTCCATCTCTGGGTTTTGTTTATAAATTGAAAAATTGATTTGCAAACATCCTAATTGCCCTGGTGGTGGCTCAAGTAACCTCATTAGATCAGCCCCTGTGATTTATATTTACTGACTATCATTAGCTCGGCCTAAATCCCTAAACTAAGCTGCAAATTGTGACCAAAAACCAAGTTAAAGTCTCGTCCCTGGACCATCGCACCTTCTCCTCTTGGCAATCTGGATGCATCACATCTCCCATGTGCAGTAAGTGAGATGCATCCCTATTTCCCTGTGTTACAGGTGTAATGATCAGATAATACTGTTTCTGCCTCCAGATTTGGGTTTTTGTTCACTCTCTTCATCTTTATTTAGGAGTTTTGTTGTCTGTGATCAGTATACCACTGTGGAAACTCACTTCCTTTGCATTATTCAGCCTACATTGTACAAAGAATTGTGAACGATTTTATGTATTGTTTGCCATTTACAATTCTCTTTTACAAAGAAGTAGCTTAGTCGAACTGTCGTCTTTTGATTTGGAAGTGTCGCAAGTGTCGTTTTTAGTCAAAGAAAAGAATCCTACTCTTCTTGATGGTCGATTACACTGTTACTCTTGTATTTGATTTGAATTGATATTTTTTCAAGTGTCGAAAGCAATTTTTAATTCAAAATCGCAAAGTGTTGTCATCGTCTTCCTTTCATTTTTTGAAGAGAAAATTGTTAGTACTGTCGCTTTGAAAAGATAATTCAAATTTGTACTTAGCATTCTTTTTTTCATTCACACATTAAGAAAGCAACAAACAAATACATGCATGTGCATTTTCATTTAGACTGCTTGTTGATTTTGATTTAGGACAGTGCATCTAGTGTGTGCTCTCTGTTCTATGTTGAAAGAATCTCGCTTCTCTTTCCTTAGTAGCTAGGATTTTCATTGCAAAAAGAATAATAAACGACTGTTTATCATCTTAGATTGCATTTTAGGAATTGTATATCTACATCACGCGGTGAACTTCAAAGGAAAACTTCTTAAGAAAGATCAACTGTAAAATAAATTCAATGACATAAAAACTCTTTGGAACCTAATGCACAACATTTAGAAGTCTAGGCTAGAGACGTATTTCGGCGTCGTAAAGCCTACTAACTATCGCTTTCATCGTAGGTTGGCTTATTCCTCCTCTTTGAGATGAAAAGTTCTAGTATGGACTTGTGCTCCCATGTACCGTTGAGTATATATTGGGAGACCACAGTAGGCTATATCCTTTATCCTTAGGAAGCCGTGTCTGCCGCCCTATCGATCGTAATGCACTGAACACAGCATTCAGGAAGATTGACTGCCGTACTGTAAAAAGTATTCTGCAGGTTTGCGATTAGTTCGGTAATCCCTCTGTCTAGATTTCCATAGTAGTCTCTTTCATTCCTTTTCAGACTCCTTAAACGAAAAGGTCCATTTGAGCACTTGTCACTTGAGGCTCATTAAAAATCAAAGGTGACTAGAGTCATCTTTAGCTTTTTCTCGACTCTTAAAAATTGAAAAAGCAATTTGTGTCAAAGCGTCTAAAATTCATTTAATTTGGAATCACTTTTTCCCCTTTTTTTTTAGTTGATCGAATAATCCGCAATCATGGAAGAAAGTCAATCGAAACCTCGTCATTTGTGGAGATTAACGAGTCAACCATATTTGACTCCAGAAACTAAGCTATTCCGGACAAAGTGAACTCGTTTAACCAGATCAAAGTCCCCTAGTTTGCTTGGAACTTGTGTTCCAACATCCTTAGGGACTCCAGTTACTCCAACCATTTCTAGTATCCTTGTCTTTGCAGAAGAAGTTCCGCAGCCACAAGAGGACATTAGAACTGATCCTAGTGTAACAATAAACACTTCTATTCCTGAACCGGCTCCATCTACAATTGATTCGGAAGGTGTTATCCCTCCAACATCTGTCGCTGCAGAGTTTATACCTTCTTCGACACCAGAAGTATTTTACGGACCTGATGGTCTACCTCTCCCACCTAGATTGATTGCTATAGAAGAGATTGTGGAGGATCTTCCATCTAGTACTCCATCGTATTTTGGAGTTGGGATCAACCTATATCCTTCTTCATTAGAAGTTAGTCTCCCTTCATCACAAGTTCCTGTAGAACCGCTAGGAAGTCTTTTGGATAGACTAGATATGTCTGAACAATCGTCGACATCTAGGACTGTGTCGTCTGATGCAGCAGCAGCAAAACCTCCTGCTGCTACTCCAACAATGTTCGTTGGTGTACCATCTGTCCTAACTAGCTCTCAACCGCTAGATGGAGTCCATCCAGGGAATGTTTCGATAGTATGGTCTATTCTCGTTTGTTCCTCTGGAATAATATTTGGAATCTTTTATGTTGAGTCTCAACAAATTGATCCTTTGCAATAGTATCAATTTGGCAGCCTGGTCCCCAAAGGAAAATATTTCCTTTGAGCACTAGATTGCTTGTATGGGGGGAAATATGCCATTTCATTGTTCCCTTCAGGAGAAAAACCATATGAGAGTTCGCAACAGAATTTGGGTCATGCTAGAATTACATCCAGTGGTTGGGTGCCAATACTACCTCAACAACCAAGATTTGTATACTCAATGCAACAAAGTCTACCTGTGTCAAATATCCCCACTACACTGGCTATTGTGATCGTGTCGCAAGTACAAGCGTTGCCTGTTGTATGCCAACCTCAAGATTCTCAGGTCGTAATACAACAACCTCTTGTCTCTATGACGCAACCACAATCACTGATTAGTGGCTCCTTAACTGGAGTGACCCAGGCTCAAACAGGTACTATTACCCCTCATCTTGGTCAAACATCCAGTATTGGACAATAGAAAATGGCTTCACAACCATGGCTGGTACAATATCAACAACCGCAATCTCAACAAGCTTACCGAGGGTCTGAGCAACAAATCTTTGCGAGTAATGGGCAGCCGTATGTTCAAAATGGTCAACATCAATCATATCATAATGATTATGCCCATCAGCCTTACCAAATTATCAGCATCAAATGCATTATGCTGGTATGCAAAGACCAACTGCTCAGGCAATCCCATCTTATCCTGGGTATGCTTCACCGAACCTGAATCAACAGTTGCCCTTCGTGGTGACTTTAGAGTTACCAGATCTAAATTGGCTAAAAAACGATCCAATTTCTTATGCCCCTTTGTGACCAGCTATTGCTCATAAAATTCCGTAAGATATTCCTAAATTTAATGGAAATCCGGGTGAAGACCCATCAAATCATGTGATGACCTTTCATCTGTGGTGTTCATCCAACACTCTCAACGATGATTCGATTAGGCTTCGCATTTTTCAGCAAATGTTAACTGGTCCAGCAGCAAAATGGTACATCGAATTGCCTAGAGCTTCATTCAATAACTTCAACGCCTTAGCCACAACCTTTTTAACCCATTTTTAGTTACCAATAAGGTATGAAATAGGAACAGAGCTTCTTACCAATTTCAAACAAACGATGACCACTCACATATCTGATCATATTCATGAGTGGCGCCGTCATCGTAGAATGGTAAAAACATATGTTCCTGATTAGCTGCTAGCTGAATGGTTTATTAAGTCATTGTTACCTTCTATCATGGAAGATGTGGCAAAGGGAGGGTTCGTCACTGAAGAGCAAGTCATTGCTCGTGTGCAATATCTAGACTTGATCTATACTCAGTCTAGCACGCTCTATGACAAAATCGCTGATGCTCCTAGACCGGAGTTTTCTGTTCCTTCTCCTCCTAAATCAAACAAAGACTCTCATGATGGCGATGGCGTGATAGGTACGACTAGCACAAAAACCATAAAAGATACATCAAAGGAAGCTCGTATAGTTTCCAGTCAAAATCCAAATGAATAACTTCTCGCCTCGGAGGTAAATGTCATGTCAACTAACAAAGGCAAAGAACCAAAGCAACCAGGAGGCAATAAGAAAAAGAAAGGGAAAAAGAAGAATCAGGAGGAGTCGTCTCCTGAAAAATATTCTGCAAACCCTTCTGGAGAAAGGAAACCAAGTCATCCATGCTTTATATGAGATGAGGATCATTGGACAAAAGATTATCCACATAAAGTTGAGCTTAGAAAATTCTTCAAGAATTCAAAAACCTCAACGGTATTGACTAATCCATTTCCAAACCCAAGAACCAATCTAGTTGTTAGTGATAATGCTTCCCCATCCCAAGTGCTTATGTTGTCCATTTTAAAACAGCAAAATGATGCTTTGATATCGACAAGGAATAAATATTATGGGAATCCACAGTTGTTGAACAAAAAGGCTAATGATCAACCTAGTAGTTCGACAACAACTTCGACCGAAGTTGTGCCACCCATCATTCCTGAGCTAACGATAAAGCTGCCAAAGGTAGTAGTACACAAATCGACATTTAATCCTCGTGCCAGAGCAACACAAAATTATAATATAGTAGAGGACCTGGGCCAATCGTCGTCCGCTATGTCAACACTTGAGGTACTACAAAATTGCCCCTCCCAGAAGCAGGCTCTATTATCAACAATAGGTGGGATTGACCCAGCGGATTCCAATCTTGTGGCCTTTAATCATAAAGGATATGACCCACAGTTACCAACTCAGCTCGATTTCCTTATTCAAGTGAAAGCACTCAACAAAACTGTTCATCGAACAATTATTGATGAGGGGGCATCTACATGTATTATGTCAATGAGTTGCTGGAAAAATTTAGGCTCACCACCCTTGTCGTGATCGTCAATGATGTTAAAAGCATTTGATGGATGAACATACACTCCATACGGGATTTTAAGTAACTTGCAAGTAGAATTGGGGGGCAAGATAGTAGAAATTGATGTTGAAGTTATCGATGGAAACCTCGATTACAACATCCTACTGGGAAGACCCTGGATATATGCTATGGCTGCTGTTGTGTTGACATACTTCAGAAATATTACATTTCCCTTTCAAGGAGGAATTACAATCGTCGACCAACAAACATTTATCCCCAATAGTTCACAAGTTACCGGGAGCATTTCGATGATCCACATAAGCTCTCAGTCGATTCAAAATATCGGAGTAGGCCTACTAAAAGACCCTACATTGATGGGTACTTTTTCCCTACTGCCTCCAAACAATCTAGCGGAAGTGGCTGCGGTGGGAACCTGTAATATGGTGTCTTCTATATAGAAGATGTCTGAACACGATGTTAGCATTGATCATCACCAGGCTTTGCCTCCAAGCCCAAAAGAAATATTGTAGCAATCAATGTTTTCGGCATGGGAGGAAAACCCAAATCAACGCTCATCATGCGTTTGGATAGATAGGTCTAAGGAATATGGTACCTCTTCAGATCCTTGGTCGCATGTAAATTCTACAGAAAAAGGAATTGTTCAGTCAATGATGATTGACAGGGAACCATGGGAAGATTACCACCATCGTTCCCATCTTCCAGATTACAAAGATTGTTCCAGCGACCTTAACCATCCTTCAGTTTTTGATTCCTATCAAATACTGTAAATATGGTGGATTCCAAGCGAAACCTTTCCAATACTGAAGAAGCTATCATCATAAATATCTTGACTAAACCAGATAATGTAGAGAATATTCATGTCGGCAAATCTTGTTCTTCTTCAGAACTGGAAGTATATTACGCTCTCCTTCACGAGTTCAGATGTCTTTTCTTGGTCATATGAAGAAATGCCAGGCATTGACTCGAGTATAGTTGAACATGAAATTAAGATGTATCCAGATGTAAAACTAGTACAACAACGACTTCGGCAGGTGCACCCAAAGAAAGTCGTTGCCATCAAGGCAGAAGTTGAAAGAATTCTCCATGCTGGTTTCATTTACTCGGTTCCTCTAACCAATTGAATATCAAATATTGTTCTTGTAATGAAAAAGCAAGGAACGATTAGAGTGTGCATCGATTATAGGGATGTAAATCAAGCTTGTCCAAAAGACAACTACCCTACACCCTTCATTGACCAGATAATTGATGAATGCGGCGGATGTGAAATCTTTTCATTTATGGATGGATTTTCCAGGTATAATCAAATAAATATCCGCCCACAGGACCAGTCAAAGACTGCATTTATTTGTCTATGGGGCACATTCGCATACCGCAAGCTACCTTTTGGTTTAAAGAATGCAGGGGAAACCTTTCAGAGGGAATGGATTATACCTTCCATGACATCAAAAACATCGTTCAACCATATCTTGATGATCTTCCAGCTCATTCGCAAAAGCGGACCGATCATCCGCAGCATTTGAGAGTGATATTTCTACATTGCCGACACTACAAGATATGACTCAATTCACACAAATGTGTATTTTGTGTTAGTTCTGGTCGTTTACTTAGCTTTGTAGTTTCAAAGGATGTTATTCGCCTCAGCCCCTATCAGGTTTAGGCGATCATCGATCTGCCTCTGCCTTCAAATTTGCTTCAGATTCAGAAACTCCAAGGGAAAGCAAACTTTCTAAGGAGGTTCATTCCAAATTATACCGAACTTGCTAAAGGTTATACGTGTCTGTTGAAAAAAGAAGTACCCTTCATCTGGGATTAGGTCGTACAAGCTTCCTTTGATGCTCTAAAGGAATCCGTAATAAAAGTGTCATTAATGTATGCTCCTAATTATTAAAAATACTTTAACCTGTATCTGGCTGCAGTAGATACAACCATAACAATGGTTTTAGTTCAAGAAGACAATGGAATTGAACATCCTATCTATTATTTAAGTCAAAACTTAAATGATACGGAAAACAAGTACTCCTATGTTGAAAAGCTAGCTCTCGTAGCTGTTCAAGCGATACAGAGATTTCGACACTATCTCCTCTTTCAAAAAACTACCATTTTGTCAGATTGCAACCCCATGACTTATATCTTGTCGCGACAGTTGCTTGCGGGCAAATATTCAAAATGGATAGCGATTTTGCAAGAGTTTGATCTAGAATTCGTAAAATCCAAATTAAAGAAAGCCTTGGTTTTCGTAGAGTTACTATTTGACTTCCCATCGTCATCCAATGATTCAACATCCAAAGCAACAATCGTGGATGAATATTTGTTTCTGATATCTTCAAGTGATCCATGGTATGGAGATATAATCATCTATCTCCAGACCCGAACATATAGGTCTAATACCTCCTGCTCAGAGCAACAATGTACTTGATACCAAGCAAAAGACTACATGATCATCGGTGATATGCTTTACCGTCGTGGTATCGATACAATTCTACGGAGGTGCCTCACCCATGAGGAGGCTGAAAAATTCCTAAATTATTGTCATTCAGGCACATATGGGGGGCATTAATATGGGTATGCTACAGCGCAAAAGATTTTATGAGTAGGATACTTCTGGCCAACAATGTTCAAGGATTGCATAACCGCGGTCAGAAGTTGCCATGCTTGTCAAATCTTCGATCGCAAAACAAGAATACCACCTGCACCTCTGTAGCCAGTAGATGTTGTTGGGCCATTCTCCAAATGGGGCATAGGTTTCATGACATGTAACCCCACCTCGGCCGAGGGGCATGGGAATATCATAGTCGCAATTGACTATTTTACAAAATGGGCCGAGGCGATGCCTACATTAAACAACAGTGGCGAAATGGCTGCTATTTTCTTTTTCAATCATGTAGTCTCCAGATTTGGTGTTCCACAAGCTATAGTCACAGATCATGGATCATATTTCAGCATCACATGATGGTTGAGTTGGCTGCCAAATTAGGACTGTCCCATGACAACTCTACTCTATATTATCCACAAGCTAATGGGCAAGTTGAGGCAATCAACAAAGTCCTGAAGCGCATGCTGCAAAGGATGATTGGAATCCATAAGCGGAGTTGGCACCTAATCCTATACTCAACCTTGTTGGCATACTAGACATCGGTGAGAATGCGACCAGGTTTACACCCTTTCAGCTGGTGTATGGCCTGGAAGCAATCTTACCAGTTCAATGTGAAATCTAGTCCCTCAAGCTCGCAGTCGATCTTCTCCTCGGAACTTCAAAATAGGAGGCTCGTTTCTTGGAATTAATCCAATTGGATGAAACCTGTCATGATGCCGCCTTGGTAAACAAAGCACATAAGAAACGAGCCAAGGTGCAGTTTGACAAGAATGTCAAACCTCGTGTCTTCTCAAAAGGTGACCTGGTCCTACTTTACGACCAAGAGTCCGATAAGTTGGGACAGGTAAGTTCCAGTCTTTATGGATGGGCCCCTATATTGTTAAGCATGTATTAGCAAAAGGAGCCTACGAGTTAGTGGATTATGATGGGATTCCACTGTCACAACCCTGAAACGGGTTGTACCTTAAGCGTTACTATAACCTCAGTATAGTAACCTCTTCATATGCTTTTGTTACATTTTTGTTTTCGCTAAGAGTAATCATTTTGGTTAGGTAATCCACTTTTGCATTTGTTGCAGATGTCAAACCTATTGGAATCATTTGTTGGATATGCCGACGGAGCGAGCCGTAGTTCGCGGAACCTATCTTCTGGGCCTAGGCCATCTTTGATCCAAGCGGCGAGTTAGTGAGTTTCAGAGGGGTATGTATTGGTCGATCAACAAACAACATCGCTAAATACAACACGTTGATAGAGCTCCTCTCTGATGCCATCGCGCATGGCATACGTCGACTTGTCGTCAGGCTAGACTCGCAACTCGTCATTCTACAGCTCACCGGCATCTATTCCGTGTGGAATCCAGCTATCTATCACATGTTCCTAAGGGTCAAGATTTTGGAAAGACAGTTCAATTCTATCCAATATCAACATGTTTCCAAAAACTTAAACACATTAACAGATTCATTAGCAAATTATGTATTAGATGGACATTTGCAACATTTATAAAAGAAAAGCATTTCATTAGTATTTGCATCAGGATCATATAACTTAACCAAAATAAAGCTCCGAAAATCAAAAATATATATAATTATTTATGGTTTATACATAGTGTTCGGTGTCCAAGACAAAATCGGTCAAATGACCAAAAAAATCAAAATGCTAGGGGGCACCCTAGCCTAATGATGCTAGTGATAACAAGTCACTACTTGTGCAATCATGCGTAAAAGCCTAGTCCATCGACTCAGCACGCCAGTGGTATGTCGCTGTAATCTCAAAGGAAGCTCATCAGTCCTCACATTCGGGATACCAAGGGTGAGACCCTCGATATGATCTTGTAATACCACAAGAGTCTCGGCCACATCTAGGTCGCGAAGGATAACCCTCCCTACAGCCTCTCCTGCTCGAATGGCAGCTGGTGCTCTCAGGCACACTGCTGGTCGTACCGGTCCGATATCTGCATGAGCACATGAGTTTTGATTAGTCTTGATAAAATAAAGCACAGGAACATTATAAAAGCAATAAACAGGGACATGGTCAGAAATTTTACCTATAACACCCCACTGCTCGCCAGTCACAGCACCAAATCTAGGTCACCCCGGAAATCCATTCCAGCATATGGACACTCGGCATAAACCATCTCCTGACGGTTGAACCACTCTAAGAAGGCATCAGAGAAAGAAACCTGCGACTAACCAACATGTCGGGCCATAAGGTCAACCCATCTCTGCATCCGTGGCTCAGCTGGTGGTGGCAAACCAAGTGAAATGTATTGTGGCTGCATTAGTGTGATCTTCTCCAAGGCTAAAGCGGTCAAAATAGAACCATAGCCAAAGTTCTTGGATCTTCCATTTTTCACCTTGGTAAATTGTTCTTTTATCACTGGAATTACTGCATCACACCAGTTGAACACCTTTGGTTCGATGCATTCCAAGGCATACTGCATATAGGACCTGTTGGCCAAGTGAAGAGCCACACTACCAATCAATCTAGCAAAGGTGAATAGGATAGTCCTCAAGGACCGGCCAATGACATCTTAGATATTGATCTTTTCGTCCCTGCTCCTCTGAGATCCTTCTCTATAGTATCGGTGAATATAATCCCTCATGAATTCACACCCACAGGCAGAACCTGATAGTGAGAGAGGGGCACCATGCCTCGATCAACCGGTCAAAAAGTAGATGTCCACAACAGTCAAGGGGATGGATTTTCCTCTGATCTGGAACACTTGGTTGGTAGGATCCCATGCATCGAGGAAATATTGCAACAAGTTAATTTGTTGCCTCATGCTAGATATGTGGAAGATCTTGAGCAAACCATAGTTCCGCAATGCAATTACCGTACTGGATCATGTAAAGCAACCATGTCCTCTTCTTCATGTTCATGTTCTTGCCATGTAACAACCATTTTTCTTCAATGAATCTCTGAAAAAAAACAAGAGAAGAGTCAGGATCCTAATTTGGCAAAAAACAAGCAAAATTTCCATGAAAAAACAGTGCACAAGTTTCCCTCCTTGCACCCATCATACCTTTCGATGTACACAAGGTGTGATGGGGGTAGAACGAATTGTTCAAACCATAAAGGATCAAGAAAGCAAGGAAACATACTCAAAATTCAAAAAGGAAAGAATGCAACTGAAGAGCTCAAGTTTAGCTCCTACCTGGTCCAGACGGCGCCGAAAATCGTCCATAGAATCTCCCAGAATCAGCGAGTGAAAATCAAGGGGGAAAACACCTCCAAAGCTCCAACAATCCCAAATTCAAATGAAATGGTAAAATGAGGAGTAAAAACTACTTTTAAATTACTTTTCACGTAATTTAAGTAGGGTATTAGTGTTTTAACTCATTTTTCAAGCATGTATTCTCATTTCTAATCAGTTTGATGGAAAAATTGAACAGGTAGTACAACCATCAAAAGAACATAGTGTTAATAGTGAATCGAATATCAATGACCATTATCATGAGCAGTTTTACGCAAAGTTCAATCTCGTTAAAAATTAAAACTAAGCAATGAGCATATGTTTCGCCAGAGCTTAAGCTCATTAAAAAATGAACCAATCTCTGGTAAATAACCATTGTGAGTGCATTATCATCAACTTTTGAGCCTTGGTCGTGTTCTTACCATCACTTCTACTATGTTTTAGCTTATCATATGCCTCCATTTGATTGTTTACCCTTTTGAGGAACAGCTACGATGAGTGATTTTGTTAGCCATCCTCTTAACACTGTCGTGATTGGAAAATTCCAAACCTTATCTAGAACCAGCCGCTACTCGAAAATATCATTCGTTCCTCAAAAAACCGAGTCTCCTTTAAGCTCTTTTCATCTAACTCATAAAATATGAAAAGATTGCTGAGAAATTGGCCTCTCCAGCTCGTTAAAGCTATCAGAAGTGTTATCCCTCCTCTAGGTTTTAATCTTTTTGGACCTGAGAGATCATTACACAAAAATATCGAGCGCTTGTCTTCTTCGGCTCGTTAAAACTATCGAAAATTCATCCCTTTCGTATTATTTTATACTTTTTCGGACTTAAGGGATTATATGATGAAAAAGGATTACTAGAGTTTCCTTTCCATCCCTTTTCAGACTCTCTAAAATTGAAAAAGGTCAGAGTTATTTTTGTCGTTAAACTCATTAAAACCAATAGCGACAAACTTGTCCATGCAGACAAGAACGAGTTTCACTGTCGCTAGGCTTGTTAAAACATAGCGATCGGTTTTCCCGAAGGGAAAATTATAGAAAAAGCATATGTTATCCTCCTCAAGCTTGACAAAAATAAAGAGGTACTGGTCAGCAATGACTGGGGGAAAATTGGGAAGAAAACTTGAAGAAACTTTATTGGTAGCAAGTCGCTCTTGAACATGACACTTTCACTCCTTCACCATGATTGAGTCGGGTTGGGTTATTCCGTTCACTGGTCATATTACCATTGGTCCACTGAACCATCCATTTTTTGGGTTAACGCTACCAATCCATTTCAGTGTCACCGAAATGTTCAAGAGAAGTCACTCAGAGAATTCAGCAACCCAACTTGTGTGTCATCCACTGCAATACCTTCACACTTCATTCTTTCATGACCGCCACCCTGAAACCCGTATCATCAGATCGTTTTCACCTCCACAAAATCATTTGCTCCATTCCATGTCATAGATGTGGGATTCATTAAGGTCCTCCTACAACGGGTCACTTCTTGTCGACGACAACTCATTATCCAAGAAGTCAACCTAGGAACAACCCTTTCAGTACTTTGAATCTTGCATGGCTCAATGGAAAGTTTCTCACTTCCAGCGACATGTTTACATCAATGGCCTTCGACTGAAAGATTTTTCGGGGTGTTCGATGCCAAGTCCCATTTTTACACCACATGGATTGTACTGTCGTACCTTGAGGGTCATCATCATTATCGGTGATTCCTCTCACACCTGTCAACAGCTTACATCATTGGCTGGTAATCAAGCGATGTCTTTCCATGTTCGACTCTAGAACATCTTTTCACATGGATCGACTTGTACTTCGGGCAAAGATTGAATGAGTTTGAAGACCCTGGATCTAGTTTCATCCATCCGGGCTGTGATATATTCAGGAAAATAAAGACATCAAATGTATATCATTGCTGCACAGATGATCATTCAAATCAAAGGATGATGGCTCTATCATAATCATCAGTGTGCCACACAGATAGTTGTCTGTCCTATGTACATGAAAATGAATTTATAAAGCTGAGCATTGGAATGCCCGCCTTAGCTAGATCATGAAAATATTATGAAGATAATGTATTGTATTGTATCTTATTACAGGTCGCCTTCCAGTTCGAAAAAACCTCGGATCCTCATGATAAAGCATTTCACCCGACATCAAAATATTTATGACCTCATGATTTAGGCGGTAACTGTTATAGACATATTTGGGCACTGCAACCCCAATCATATATGTCCATAGACCAAGGGCTTCTAAGTCCCTAAAAGTGTTGTTTCATACCCTAAAGGAACAAGGTGCGCTGATTACATCATCTCCTAGAAGTTCTCCATGGAAAACTGCTCAGAACTGGTCAAAACTAGACCATACAGACTGCTCAGTGCGAAGGGTGCGATGCATCTCATTTGCCACATGCAAAAAGTGCGATGCATACTGAAAATCCCTTCTGTAGGGTGCGATGGGCGAGAGTAGACAAATGGCAGAGACAGTTTGCAAGGTGGATGATCATGGAATCTTCCAGAAACTTCTCCTGTGACACTTGCCTCTTTGAATTCGCCCAAGGAGGAGTAAGAGATCATGAATCTCCAAGTGGAACCAAGAACTATCAGAGAGAGGAAACTAATCAAAATCCCAAAAGCTAACTCACCCCCCTATAAACATTTATATATGGATCCCTCATCCCAAAGATCCAAAGGCTAGAATCTTGTATTTTGGAAGGAAGTGCTATTGGTTTCTTGGTGGAATATCATAGTGTTGGGTGATCTAAGATTTTCATGAGGTGAAGAAGGGCTTTCATGCTGGGAGGATGATGTTGGGTCAGATCAATGGGTTGTAATCCTCTCTTCTACTCTTTCTATCAATAAAGCTATTTAAGTTTTCCTCCACATTCTGTTTGATGATATATACATTTGTGTGGTCAATATATATCTGGTCCTATATTGTTTATGATTGTAGATCTTTGTACTTTGAAGGCATTATGTTGCTTTGACTTTACAGGTGCTCTTTGAAATGGGGTAAGCAAGGAAGGAGCGGCAAAGATCTGTCAAAGGGGAGAAGAAACAAGCAAGGATCCAAACGAAGACCGAGGTTGGTACTCTCAACTTCTCTCCCATCTACTTCTCATAAACGAAAATGAAAGTAACTTTAGTTTGTTTGTTTCTAAGATAGCTACCCATCTTAGTGGGACTAGCAGCTCTGAATGGACACTAGATTTCCTGATACAATAATGCAATCTTAGAGTTAATGTTTATGAAAGGTCAAATAGAGTAAGGCACTATAATTTTATAAATTAGAATTTTGGATAAATATTGCATGTAATAAAAGCATCATTCATTAAGTTTTCAAATTTTAGGGGGAAACGTAAATTTTCAAGCCCAATACAAAAACTTTGAGGTATAAAATGGGCCTCCTAAGAAATATTATAAAATAATAATGGAAATAATAAAATAAGATTAACTTACCTCATCAAGTTTTGGAGGGAGAAATTAAAAAATTACTATTTTTTCAACTAGTATTTTCAACATATCTCCCTATGATTTTACTCAAATGTTGAGTGAGAGCACATGCTGGATGTGGAATTTAATTTTGCATCCAAGGAATACCCATGTTGAATACTTTCGATGGATCCTACTACACGAAAAATGTGAAATACATGAAAAAACATGATTGCATCACATTTTTTCATGTATTTCACATTTTTCATGTAGTACGATCAATCAAAAGTATGGAACATGTGTACTCCTTGGATGAAAAATTAAATTCCGCATCCAACGAGTGGTCCTTCTTGATATTTGAGTAAAATTATAGGGACATAAGTTGAAAATACGAGTTGAAGAAGTAGTATTTTTTATTTATTTTTTATCTTTTATCTTTTTACCTATTTACTCCAAAATGGTGAATCGTCCCCCATGGTTGACATCATCATATTGAATACTTTTGGTTATTATAAAGTTTATTTTTCTTCTACAATTATGTTTTGAGGCCCATTTTTAACCTCAAAATTTCTCTAATGTTTTCACATCCTCCTTGAAGTAAATCATCCAAATATGTGAATCATGGGCCCTCAATCCATGTGAAATGCCTCATAATGACCCTTTACAATGCTTGGAATGCCCCTTTGAGGTGGGAATCCATATTTGTAGGGTATAATTACTTATTAAAATCGAAATATAATTATTTCCACCTTATAAGTGGAAAAATACGCATTACGACATTGCCTTTGACTGCACCGCCACTTCCACTGCCATATGTCATCATTCTAAGCTAGTGTTTTCCCTTTAGCCTATTTCCTTACCACATGTAATGTTCTATGTCTCCTATTTGTAACATGTTTTTCTCCTCCAATTTATTTTGAATGCATAAAATGGGTTTGTAATGCCACTTGTCACCTTCATAAGCAAAAAACCTTTCACTTTGTTAGTTGATCATGTCATCATTTCCACATGACATATCCTCATGGAATTAATTGGCATCCAAAATGTAGAAACAATGTGTCTTTATCCCCAAAAATTGTGAAGAATAACTTCAAATGTGTGCAAAATTTCCTCCATTAGGGTTATATCCTATCTTCAACATGATGCAACAATCTTCTTGAATAGGGAATTCAACATTTGGTGCTTAATAATTCCATTTATCACCTCGTGTCATGCTCTTGAGCCTAAATAAGGTAAAAAATTCATCTCCTTATGCTACGTTTGACCCTAATCTAATCATAAGCCATGACCTAGACATCTCCTAAGGTAGGTCATTCAAAGAGTAAGAAGTGAAACAATAGAATCATATAACAAAGAGTATAGCTTCATAAGGTGTATTTAAACATAGATCTTGATGTAAGAGAGACAAATGAGAATCTGGATGAGAAGAACCTAAGATAACTGAGAGTATATTTAAGAAGAAACTAAGAGAACTGAGAGTCTCGATGAGAAGAAACTAAGATAACCAAGAGTATATATAAGAAGAAACTAAGAGAACTGAGAGTTTGGATAAGCAGAAAAAGAGGGAATGTCAAAATTTAAAGGTAGACTTGAAGATAGTGCAAAAGGATAAATAACGTTGTTGAAGCATGCTGAAGTGAAGTGATGAATTGAGCACTTGTGAAGTGAGAAAGAACTAATAATGTTGTTGTATGATGACAAAGAATAAAGTCAGATAACAATGTGAACATATTTAGTTTGGATCTAAAGAAATACCTTGATGCATTGCAAATATTTTATCAAGTAACTACAAAATTTAAATACATTAGTGACTTAACAAGTTGATTGATTAATTCATTAAAAAAAAGGTGAACTGGAAAAAGAGAAGATTACATTTGAGAAATAATTGAGATGATTGCATAGAATTGCAAAAATGTTATGTAACCAGGTTACATAACAGAAGAAGAGATAGATAAAATACTTGAAAATAAGCCTCTTCGAGGGGGAGACCTCCTTTTACATCACATAAATGAACAATTTTTTGATGATTCAAATAACAATACCTACTTGGTATATATAGGATTCTAAAGGGTGAAAATATAATTAGGGCCTACAAAATTCTAATAATGTAACGGCTGATCAATAACAATAATGGGTTTCTATGGGCCACAACAATAACAGTATGCGGGTTCTATGGGGCACAACAATAACAATATGGGGACTACACTAGTATTATAGGGACCTAACATGCTCCTCTCCGTCAAAAAAAAAAAAATCCTCAATGCTTTAGTAGTTCTGGATGCTTCTCTATGAAATACTCATCCTCCCGCGTGGAATCTTCAGTAGGTAATTTCTTCCACTTAATGAGATACTCTAAAATTGATCGATTTTTTAGTTTTTATATTATTGTTTGTGATTGCTTCAGGTTCCAACATTATTTTTCCTTCCTCATCAAGTTTTGGCAATATAGTATGAATCAGGAGCTTGTAACCTATAACCTTGTTTAAGCATGAAACATGGAAAATTGAGTGTACTCACAAAGATGTATGTAGCTCCAATTTGTATCCCATAGTACCAATCCTTTGCAATAACTTGTAAGGGCCATAATACTTGGGTAATAATTCATTATCCTTATCTAATTTCTTGAGGGACATTTGTTTGTATGGTTTTATACATAAAAATACCCAAACTCCCACATCAAAACTTCTTTCATTGTGATGTTGATTTTCTTGTTGTTTCATTTGATTTTGTTCCAAATCCAAGTTATCCTTTAACAGTTGGAGAACTTGTTTTTGATGCCTGATGTGATATTCTACTCCTTGAACCTTATAATTATCTCTTAAACACAATTTGATGGATGGTGGATTTTATTCATAAAGCGCCATAAATGGGGTGATTTTTGTTGTGGTATGGAAGGAAGTGTTATACCCCCATTCTTCCAGAGGTAACCACTTGACCCATTGATTTTGTTTATCAAATACAAATAAACAAAGATATACTTTCAAACATTTGTTCGCTATCTCTTTTTTCCCATCAGATTGAGGAAGATAATATGAGCTATGAGCCAATTGAGTACCAAGACAAGAAAATAATTATGTCCCAAATTTTCCAGTGAAAAAGGGATCTTTGTCACTTATAATAATCTTTGGGTTTCCATGTAGCTTTTAAATTGTTTCCACAAATGCAGTAGCAATTGTACTGGCTTTGAAAGGATGAGATAGTGCACACAATTGTGCATACTTGGTAAGTGTATCAATTACCACCATGATGACACTGTTTCCTTCAAACTTGGATAAACTTGTGATAAAATCCATTGAGATTTCCTCCCAACATTGAATTGGAATGGCTAATGGTTGTAAAAGACCCGGGGTCTTAATTTTTTCAACTTTATTTTGTTGGAAAACCAAACATTATGCCACAAAATTCTGAATATCAAATTTAAGGCCATCCCAAAAAACTTCCTTCTTGGTCTTGTGGTAAGTTTTTAAAAATCTTGAGTTCCCTCTTGTAGGAGATGTGTGCAATTCCAAAAGAACCTTTTGCTTGATTTGGGAGTTATCACATAGATATAAGTGATCTTGGTATGATAGTGAATCATTTTTCTATATAGATGTATTAGATACACTAGGATCTTACTGCAACTTTGGAACGAGTGTCCAAACCTCTTTAGCATTCTTCCATTCATCGCTTGCTTGTGTTATTCAATCAAGTTGGATAATAAAAATGGCACATAGAAAATCTTCCACATCCTCATTGTTACGCAGTAATTTGTCACCGTTGGTCACCGTCCTTGTTACCCCCGCACTGTCACACATTGGAGGACACATTTACGGACCTGTGACCAGTGACACAACTTGAAAACACTTGCATTGAGGTCTCCTGAGTATGAATTTCAATATCCCTAAAGACACCCTTTGAAGAATAACCTTGGAAAATACCTTTTTTTTCATTAGCGCGGGTCCACAGTGTCTAACCCGCGCCCATGGCTCAGTTCCTACAAAGAGGGTGCGCCCATAGATGCTCTTTCATAGAGCACAGCCCGCGCCACACAATTTGGGCATGATTTTTGGCCAGCGCGCACTGGAATGTTTTTTCCTCCATAACTCACCCAGTTCTCTAAGGAAAAATCCCATAAAAGCAGTCGGGTGTCGTCTTTTCTATCCAAGACAACCCAGCTCAATGGTTATTTTGGGACAATGCCAAAATCTCAGAAGGTGTCCACATACAACGCATATCTCTTCTCCTCCATCTACAAATGCCTGTCTCCCCACATTAAACAGGCTAGTGAGAGTGATAGTATGAGCTAGAGAGTTTTTGGAGAAAGTGCTTATGATAGTAAGAGCTGAAAGAGAGGTTATGCTGCCGGATTGTTGAGAGAGAAAGTGACTTTGCAAGACATGTTAGACTGCTGACCCAGTTGGAGGAGATTTGCA